>CM029473.1:25177367-25479867 GCA_017140325.1 Eucalyptus leucophloia subsp. euroa | reverse complement strand
CTCTAGTGATTCTGAATCTCCAATTCGAAGATGAAGACGGAGAGGGAGGCATAAGGAGGATGAAAGAGACATTAAAGTGGAGGTCCCCGAGTTTGACAGTAATGTTAATCCCGACGACTTTGTAGATTGGCTACACAAAACCAAACGCATTTTTGACTTCAAATACTATTGGGATGAGAAGAAATGTAAGGTTGCTGTCCTAAAGTTGACAAAATATGCTTCTCTGTGGTGGGAGAATCTAAAGCATCAACGGGCAAGGGGAAAAGGTCGAATCAAGTCTTGCGAAAAACTCAAGAAGTTGATGAAGAAGAGGTTCTTGCCCGACAAGTATAAGCAAGATCTCTTCCTCAAACTCAACTCCCTAAGACAACATGGGATGAGTGTTGAAGAATACATCCGTGAGTTTGAACAACTCAAAATGAGGAGTGAAGTTCCCGAGCAAACCATCGCTCGTTTTCTTGGTGGCATGAATTGAGAAATTGCTGATATAGTTGAACTTCAACCGTATTGGTCCTTTGAAGACGTATGCAAGTTAGCTATAAAAGTCGAAAAACAATTGAAAAGCAAGAGGTTTTCCTCCAAAACCTCAACAAAGGCGACATCCTATTTTAAGGGTGCTTCCTCAAGCAAGGGCGAGAGTACGTCGACAAAAGATAGAGGTAAGGGAAAGAATGCAGAGCCTTCCAAAGAAGTCCAAAAGAAGTTTGAAGGTGATGCAAGGAGATGCTTTAAGTGCCATGGTTTTGGGCATTTACAAGCAAATTGTCCAAATCGGAGAGTTATGATTCTTCAAGAAATTGAGTAGATCAATTCGGCGCTTCAAGAGGCTGATGACAATGAAGACCAAAATATTTCCAAATCTGATCGGGAATAAGAAGTTGTGGAGAAAGCCGATGAGGTGAGCTGTTGATTATCCGAAGAGCATTGCATGTTGAAGTTTCTCCTAATAAAGAGTAAGGGGAGAATATATTTCACACACGTTGCACTATTAATGGAAAGGTGTGTTCGGTGATCATCCATGGTGGGAGTTGCACCAATGTTGCTTCAACAACTCTTGTTGACAAGTTGAAGCTTCCAACAACGAAACATCCTCAACCATACAAGCTCCAATGGCTCAATCAAGGGAATGAACTCAAGGTAACCAAACGCATTCTTATAGCATTTTCGATTGGGCAGAACTATCGAGATGAGGTTGTATGTGATGTGATTCCGATGGAGGCATGCCACTTGTTATTGGGTAGATCGTGGCAATTTGATATAAATGCTATGCATGATAGTCGGAAAAACACATACTCTTTTCTTAAGGAACAAAAATGCATTACTCTTTTACCGTTGAGCCTTATTTGATACATAATAATCAACCTGGGGAGGGAAACACATGTAAGGAAAATCTATTCTTGAGTGAGACACGGGTTGAGAGAGCCATTAGCAAACGAAAGAATGTATTTGCTTTGCTTGTGGTCGAGAAAAAGAGTGACATGGAGGGACCCATACATCCAAAAAAGCATTGTTTGTTGAAAGAATTTGCAGATGTGTTTCCGGAGGATTTGCCACTTGGATTACCTCCCATAAGTGGTATTGCGCATCAAATTGATTTGATCCCCGATGCTCCGCTACCAAACAAGCCAGCTTATCGATGCAATCCAAAGGAAACAAAGGAGTTGCAAAGACAAGTCGATGAACCTATCCTCAAAGGATACGTCCGAGAAAGCATGAGTCCCTGCTCTATTTGTGCCTAAGAAGGATGGCACATATCGAATGTGTGTAGATAGTCTAGCCATCAACAACATAACCATTAAGTACAGGTATCCTACACCTAGACTTGATGATATGCTTGACGAATTATATGGTCCTTCTATGTTTTCAAAGATACATTTGCGGAGTGGTTACCATCAAATTAGAATGTGAGATGGAGATGAATGGAAGACGGCTTTCAAGAACAAGGGAGGGCTTTATGAGTGGTTGGTTAAGCCATTCGGATTATCTAATGCTCCAAGTGCCTTCATGAGGCTTATGAATGAGGTTCTTCATTCCTTTATTGGTCAATTTGTCGTTGTTTATTTCGACGATATTCTTGTTTATAGTAGGAACGAGGAGGAGCATATTTCTCATTTAAAACAAGTCTTCAATGTCTTGAGAGATCAAAAACTATATGCTAAAATGGAGAAATGTGAGTTCTTCTCTCCGAGCATTATGTTTCTTGGTTATGTGGTTTCCAAAGATGGAATCTCTGTTGATCAAACCAAGGAGGAAGCTATGAAGACTTGGCCAGTTGCGACGTCCATTGGCATATTTCAGCGAGGAAACTAAGAAGTTTTCATGGACTTGTTTCTTTCTATCGACGTTTTGTTATAAACTTTAGTGCCATCATGGCTCCTATAACTGAATGTATAAAGAATGGTGCTTTTGATTGGACAAAGGCTGCTGAAAACGCCTTTGACATAATCAAGCAGAAACTTTGTGAGTCCCCTATTCTTGCACATCCTGAATTTGATAAAGTATTTGAAGTCGAGTGTGATGTAAGCGGAGTTGGTATTGGTGCTGTTCTGGTGGAAGCACAAAAACCATTGGCATATTTCAGCGAGAAGTTATCTGATTCCAAGAGGAATTATTCAACTTATGACAAAGAGTTCTATGCCATTGTCCGAGCTCTTGATCATTGGAGTCATTATTTGAGGCCAAAGCAATTTGTCCTTTATTCTGATCATGAAGCGCTTAAGTTTATTAGTGGCCAACGCAAGCTTAATTTGAGACATGCAAAATGGGTAGAATTTCTTCAATCCTTTTCTTTCGTCTCAAAATATAAATTGGGGAACACTGATGTTGTAGTAGATGCATTATCGAGAAGATATTCTATGCTTGCGGTTTTGGACTCTAGGATTCTCGGATTTCAATCAATGAAAGAACTTTATTTTGAAGATGCGGAATTCTCCTCTATCATCAACAATTGCAAGAAGGGAGTTCAACGTATATATTCTTTGCAAGATGGGTTTCTTTTTAAAGGAAATCAATTATGTGTGCCGAAGACTTCTTTTCGCGAATTGCTGATTCGAGAAGCGCATGGTGGAGGATTGGCTGGTCATTTTGGTATTAACAAAACTCCTGAGGTTCTTCAAGAGCATTTCTATTGGCCAAAGATGAGTGGAGATGTGCATGCTATCATCTCAAGGTGTGCAACTTGTCAAAGATCAAAAAGCCATTTCCATCAAGGTTTGTATACTCCACTTCCGGTACCATTGCAGCCCTAGGAGGATGTTAGCATGGATTTCACTATGGCTCTACCAAGAACTCAAAGAGGAAAATATGCTATCATGGTGGTCGTCGATCGGTTCTCTAAAATGGCTCATTTCGTGCCATGTCACAAGACCAATGATGCATCTCATATTGCTGAATTATATTTCAAAAAGATTATCCACATTCATGGGGTACCAAAGACCATTGTCTCGGATCATGATTCCAAGTTCTTAAGCCACTTTTGGAGGACTCTATGGAGAATACTTGGGACAAGACTCTTATTTAGCACAGCTTGTCATCCACAAACCGATGGCCAAACGGAGGTCACAAATCGTATTCTAACCACTCTTCTTCGTGGTATGCTATCATGGTGGTCGTCAATCGGTTCTCTAAAATGGCTCATTTTGTGCCATGTCACAAAGACCAATGATGCATCTCATATTTCTGAATTATATTTTAAAGAGATTATCCGCAGTCATGGAGTACCAAAGACCATTGTGTCAGATCGTGATTCCAAGTTCTTAAGCCACTTCTGGAGGACTCTATGTAGAATGCTTGATACAAGGCTCTTATTCAGCACAGCTTGGCATCCTCAAAAGGATGGCCAAATGGAGGTTAATCGTACTCTAACCACTCTTCTTCAAGGTATGGTGAGTAAATCATTGAAAGATTGGGATTTAAAGCTCGCGCATGCTAAATTTGCTTTCAATCGATCACCAAGTTATACTACTGGTCGATCGCCATTTGAAGTTATGTATGGAATTAACCCGCTCACACCCATTGATTTGAGTCGAATTCCGTCTAACTCTCAAGTGAGCTTTGATAGCAAGAAAAGAGCTGAATCAATGAAGAAGCTCCATGAGCAGGTTCGATCCAACATTGAAAAGGCCAACGAATCTTACAAGAAGAAAGCTAATCAACATCGCAAGAAGACTCAATTTGAACCGGGCGATCCTGTATGTCTTCTTGCGATGTTGATTAGCGTTGCAGCTTGCGTCCTCTGGTACTTTTTATGGTATCCCCATCGATATTGGATGGAAGCTATCGGAGTACCTTGAGCCCAACCTGGGATCACCTTCATTAGGATTCAGGTGATTCTTATTGTACGCGCTGGACTCACCTAGGGTCTAGTGCACATGGAGTTTCGTGGTCATGTATGCTCGAGTGAACGGGCGCACCATAGGGCCATTGTCACTGCCGGAGGATGATGATGGTGGCTTAGGCAGGGTGAGTAGCGGATGACATGGGAGGACGGCAGAATTTTTGGATACAAGCGCATGAAGATGGAGGGCGTTGTGGATAGATAGCGGAAGAGTCGGTCCAATTTTCGTATTGCCAAATATAGGAAATTCTGGCCTATGTGTACTAACGAGCGTCGTCTAAACAAAAATATATGTAAATAAAAGTGCCTAGTTGATATATAGTGTGCATCATTCTCGGTTTGATTGGAGTATGTGTTTGCTTCCGCAATAATTTAGCGCAAGGAGTAGAATATGTAAGTAGTGGACCCTAAGGATCGAGGACCGACGTGGTCAGGGTTAGAGCTCTAGGTTTGCTTGGAGTAATAAGGTGAATTGGTAGAAGAGGAGGTCATAATGATGCACACAATCAGCCACTAACTTAGGGTAGTTGACTAACTGTGGACAACTGGTGGTTGATTTTCACTCGGGAAATACCAGTAACGATTGTTAGTTACCTTTGCGTGTGAGTAACATTTTTATGTTGTTTATGGGAGTCCAGTAATGTTCTTATGTTACTTTTCTTTCTTAGTTAATTAGTGACACTGAGTCACTAATTGTTCCTGACGCAAATACTTGATGACTTGTAGAAAACCATGGTACGAACCGAGAGTTCTCCTTCATCAAGGATTAAAGCTACGGCTTCAAGGGAAGAACCGCGAATGGAGGACATCCTGCAGGCATTTGGCTAACAACAACTCGGAGTAGAACATCGCACTCAAGGACTGGTGGAACAATTCTTGAAATTGAAACCACCTAAGTTTATGGGAATGGGAAGTCTTGAGGAGGCAAAACAATGCATCGATGGAATAGACAAGATTTTCCAGTTGTTGAATTGCAACAATGCAGAAAGGATAACCTTGGCCGAGTACCACAAGAAAATTCCGAATTTTGGTGGAGAGCTTCTAGAGACATAATCTTTCCACCTGGTACTACTGTAAAATGGGGAGAGTTTGTGAGAGCTATGAATAGCAAGCATTTCTCTATCTCTTCCAGAGATAAGAAAATTACTGAAGGAAATTTTGGCTTATGTGTACTGACGAACGTCATCTAAACAAAATATATGTAAAAAAAAGTGCCTGGTTGGTATATAGTGTGCATCATTCTTAGTTTGATTGGAGTATGTATTTGCTTCCGTAATAATATAGCGCAGGGACCAAAATATGTAAGTGGCGAACCCTAAGGATCGAGGACCAACACAGTTAGGGTCATCACAAACAACCATATTCAAGGGCTAGAGAGCCACTCACACCCAAGTCCTAGCTTTAAAAAGCGTCGGGGGAGAAGCGGCAAGACCGAACATCGGCTGTGGCTGCTGGTCACACCTTCAAAGCTCCCGTGAGTTGGCTGGATAGCTTCTTGGGTGGGCTGCACGATGATGGTGGGTGGTGGTCGGTTGCCGATGAGGGAAATATGAGGAAAAGTGAAGAAGTTGGCTTGAAAATGGGATGCAAATGGACAAGGGGTGGTTCAGTTATGGCAAGGAGGGAGAGAAAGATGAACTTGAGAGCCAAAGTGTGAAAATGAGAGTGAGGGAGAGGTATGGACGAATTTAGGGAGAGAGGAAGAGCAGCCCATGCTCCAACCGCTGTCCAGTCTTGCCGCTCCTCCTCCAATGCTTTTTAAAGCTAAGACTTGGGCATGAGTGGCTTTCTAGCCCTTGAATAGGGTTGTTGTTGCATTTTGGAGTTAGTTTAGGGTTAGAATAAGGCTAAATGATATTTTGTTAATATGATAAGTGAGTTTTGTATGATATGTTATCATAAGGTCCCAATAGGCTATCTCGATAGCTTATCAAGTTTTCATGAATAGCTTATCATGATTTCATCGATAACTTATCATGTTTTCCTTGATAGCTTATCATGTTTTCCTGGATAGATTATGATGTTTTCATCGATAACTTATCATGCTTTCATTGATAGCTTATCATGTTCTAGCTGAAAGCTTATCATATTTTAAGCCGATATGTTATCGTAGTTTCTTGATAAGTAGTTATGTGATAGGCTATTAAAGTGTGATATGTGAAGTGTGATGTATTATGTTAACAATAGATAAATTATTGGATAGTTTATGATGACATGTGGTAAGTGAATTTAATGAATTATGTTCAATGGCAATGACCTAGTGACCCATCCTACTTGGATGAGTGACTTATATGCCATGGACTTGTGAAGTTGTGTTGTACTTTTATATGATATGATATGATATGATATGGGGCACAGGCGCAATATGATGGCATATGGCATCGGTTGTTGCATATTGTATGGGCATCACATTGGTTAATGAGAAAGATAAGAAATGAATCGTGTGATGGTATGCCCATGTGATCACCTAAAAGCCCCGATCCGTTTACATGTAGTAGTGAACCCGTCCTGATTCGTTAGGTGGGACGATACCTAATTAAGTTTGGATGCCCCCAAGTCAACGGGATGCCGTTTGCGGATTAATTTTGGAATGAAGCTCCTTAAAGGAGTACCGTCTTATGTGTTTATGTGAAATGATGTTGTGCTTGATGGGGCAAGACGATGCCCAATTACGTTGGATGACAGCAAACCTTTGGGTTGGCCTTGGGTCATGAGTGGCTGTAATAATTTGGACATGGATGTGTGAAAAGTGCATGAAATGTATTTGTGATCATGTTTGGATTATTGCATGGCATAGGCGCATGACTACATTATATGGTGCATTTGTATGATTGCATCAGGAGAATTGAAAGTGTTATGGGAATTGTTTTTGTATTGTTGATGATGGCCTTGAATAAGTGGATATGCTTTCATGTTTAGTGTGTCTTTGAGATGAACAGCTTCCTTGCGTGAGGTCTAGGAAGTTCACTCATTGAGTTTAATCTCACTGTTGTTTATTGAATGTTTACTGCCCTTAAGAATGACTGAGCCTTTCCGCTGGTTAGTGTTTGATGTCGAGCTTGAACCTGATATGATCGTCGAGCCAGAGCCTTGGATTCTGGAGCCCATAGATAGTTTGGTGGTATTTGGGGATAGCAATACTTTTTGGACTGCCTTTATAGTACTAGAGGTGCTATTTTTACCTCGAACCCATTTTTGGTGAAGGCCATGGCTGCGCTTGTAGACCAATCAATTGTGGCGAGTAACTAGGCTTCCTTTGGTGTGCTTAAGCTATTTTGATTACCGCTTGTATAATATGACAATCTTCTTATGCATATGTATATATATGAGTGTGGCTAAGACTATCCCTATTTGTTGATTGGGTGAGTTGTTTACGCTTCCGCTTGTGTATTTAATCAAATAAAGTGATTGGATCGGCGACACCTCCTGGAACGTCGAAATCTAATGACCTAAAGGAAATGAATGACAAAGAGCGTGCTGTCGTGCACCTCGAGTAGGTCGAGATGTGATAGACGTCGTGATGGATGAGCTTGATAGTGGTGGATCATGGCTAATGGGCTCGGTAGGGCAGTGAGGATAGTGAGCTTGAATGGCAGACGGTAGACAATGGACTGTGGATGGCAAGGGCTATAAGGTGAGATCCAAGAGGGCAAATGAGATAGAAATGGGTATGAGATGAGGGAGAAAATGGGGGGAAAATCTTCCAAAGGGTGGTGAGAGAGAAAGTAAAAGAAATGAAGGAAAAAGAGGAAAACTTGGGGAAGAAGTTGGCCTTTTAATACTTTTTGACTTAATGTCCTAACTTGGAGAGCAATAACACATCTCTCCATTATGTCTCATGCTTCATCCAAGATCAACGGCTAGGATTGCTTCTTGCAAACTTCCCCTCCAAGTTCCATTAAATGCACAACATCATGCTAAAGCTTGAACTAGGAAATAGACTAGGTAGAATAAGCTAAGTGATGTATCTTCTTTCTTCTCCTTTTACTTGGGCACCCCTCATCTTCTTCATGCCCATAATTTTTGCTTTTTAGGCTTAGACTTCTAGAAGGGGCAAAAAGGAAATTACAAAAAGACATTTCACTTTTTAAGCACATGGACTTAAAATGGGCTTGGGCATTTTCTACCTCCTCTTGGGTCTTGCTATGGCTGAAATTGTCTATGGGCTTGTCCTTGGGCTTCATTTCTAGCCATCTTGGGCCCCTTGTGTATAATTTTCCCAAAATAATCCAAAATGGGTTTTAAAGGCAAAACCATAATTTCCACTTATTTTGGGAACCTGTGGCCAAAATTTAAAGGAAATGTGGTTCATTGGGCCTCTCAAGTTTGTGGGCCATTAGGGTTCCAATTTTCGATCCAATTTCACTTATTAAAAAATTCAGGGTGTATCGATAAATAATGAACTTAATGAAGCAATGTTCAATGGTTGTTTTTAAATCCTTTACAATCCGATACCCTTAACGGGACTAGAATTTGTAGGTGAAATTGATCAAATGCAATTTTAGCATAATTAAAATCAATTGGTGGCCTTGAGGGATTTTGTGAGCTCGACTTGTGGTTGATTCAACATCAATCCACATTTGAACCTTTTCAATTCATGGATAATACTCGGTTGTCACGTAATCGTGAGGTATTAATTGCTCATTCTGAAGTACATAATTATTTGAAATTTGTTTAGGGTCAAATTTTGATGATGCGATATTATTATTTTCTAAACATAGTTTCTTCTCATTTAATCCACACGAACCTTAACCAAAGCAGGAATGATGTGCTTTTTAAAAAAGTACAGGCACGATTTAGGAACAAAAAATAGAGAGTAGATGAACGATTTCAAATTTTAAATAAAAGTAGCAAGACCATTTATGACATTGTCCTTAATAAATATATGTGTGCCTTCCTAAAAGAAGACATCCATCCAAAATGTGAAAGCAATTGCATACAAGAAAGCATGCAACGTAACAACTTTTGTCTAGCGTGAAGTTCCTCCACTTAAGTTAAATGCACTCTATATTTATTAAATAAAATGTGAAGAAACATGAGTGGATGCATCCCTAACACATGATAATGTCATGTCTTGTGGAAATGACACGTGAAAAAACAATCTAGTATAAAGGGAGAGTTTCGAAATTCAAACATAAAATTGGACGGAGTGGGCAATCTTACTCTTCCACCCACGCACACCCAAATTGAGCTGAAGCTATACTCTTTGAGATTATTTATAACTCTAGCATGCGTATCATATGTGGGAACATATTTCATCCATTCACACAATTATGAATTTCACATGAGGTGAATTATTTGCATTGCAAATCAGAAGAAAGTGGACCTTGGTATGTCCTTGAACTATTACGTCTAGACTTCAGGACATAAAATTCAGGAGTATTCCCTAGGGAGAGGGAAGAAAAAGTTTTGTCCTCAATTAGGGACTGAGGCGGTAGGCATAAATAAGTGAAAATAAGGATGCAGTCATGTCAGCCTCCCAGGGTTACCTAGCAGGTAGGGCGGCCCTTAGGAGAGCCCAAAATATGAGTGGATATATCCCTAACACATGATAAAGTCATGTCATGTGGAATGACAAGTGAAAAAACAAATTATTAAAAAGGAGAGTCTCAAAATTCAAACGTAAAATATGATGGACCAGCTAATTTGATGCGTGATGGGTTGAGTGATTCAAGAACAGAGATTTTTCAAAGGGGATTTTGTGGTTAGGTGTATGGAGTAGTGTATACGGTGAAGAAACAAAAAGGAATAAGAAAAAAAAAAAGGAATAAGAAAAGATAGAGCGATCTCCTTCCAAGGTATAAAGGTCACGCCACCAATGGAAGAAGAGGATTGAGATCTACGAAGTTCACCACCAAGGCCTAAAGCTTCCACCAGTCAAGGATAAAGTACTTCGGGATAGGAGAAGCTCACCACCAAGGCCTAAAGATTCCACCAGCCAAGGATAAATGGCTTCTTGGTTCACCACCAAAGAGTGATCTACGCTTTAAAGATAAAGAGACCGAAAGGAGTTATCCACTCTCCAAAGGAGTTCACTCAAGCAGAGGAAATCTCACCATTTTCATTCATCAAATTCGTATATCCCCTACATTGGATAGTTTCCTCTAATCATAGGAGGATTTTAGCCTTAGGAAATATTAAAAACAAACTTTAATGACCTAGGAACTTAAACGTTCGACTCTTGAGCTACATAAAATAAAAAACACTAGGAACTTAATAAAAAAACCTTTATTAACATGGAAACTAAATGCCTTTAATCTTCGGCCTTCCGCATTCTCGAACCATTAGCTTTCCGTTTTCTTGAGCCTTTGGCTTTCCATATTCTTGAACCGCATTCGTGAAACTTTAACCTTCCCAAAATTCGAGCTCCTCCCTTGACCAGAAAATAATCCTCCTAAAACTTCATCAACTGGTCATACAAGATATCTAAAATGACCTCCCATTGATAGTTATCGATATACCACAAAGTATTAATAAGTAATTAAGATTATTCATTCAAAATGATCCATCGAAGCACATAATGCCCAACTTCTTTTTGGCTTGGATAAGCATCGATGGTTCTGAGTTGGTCGATGGAGCTACGTTGGATGCTCCCGCGTCATCCTTCCTGGGTTGTTTGAGATTTACCCTCAAATCTAGAAGGTTTTCATCCTCCAAGTAAGGAGAAAGGTCTCCCACGTTAAATGTTGCTGAAACTCCAAACTCTCTCGGAAGGTCAATCTTGTAAGCATTGTCACCAATTCGCTCAATATCTTTAAAGGGAACATCAGCTCTAGCCATGAGCTTGTTCTTTCGTTGAAATGGAAATCTCTCCTTCCTCAAGTGAAGCCACATAAGATTGCCCGGTTGAAATTGAGTCTTCTTGCGATATTGATTAGCTTTCTTCTTGTATGATTCGTTGGCCTTTTCAATGTTGGATCGAATCTACTCGTGGAGCTTCTTCATTGATTCAGCTCTTTTCTTGCCATCAAAGCTCACTTGAGAGTTAGACGGAATTGGAATCAAATCAATGGGTGTGAGAGGATTAATTTCATACACAACTTCAAATGGCGATCGACTAGTAGTATAACTTGGTGATCGGTTGTAAGCAAATTCAGCATGCGCAAGCTTTAAATCCCAATCTTTCAAAGATTTACTCACCATACCACAAAGAAGAGTGGTTAGAGTACGATTTGTTACCTCCGTTTGGCCATCAGTTTGTGGATGACAACCTGTGAATAAGATTCTTGTCCCAAGCATTCTCCAAAGAGTCCTCTAGTAGTGGCTTAAAAACTTGGAATCACGATCCGACACAATGGTCTTTGGTACTCCATGAATGTGAATAATCTCTTTGAAATATAATTCAGCAATATGAGATGCATCATTGGTCTTGCGACATGGCACAAAATGAGCCATGTTAGAGAGCCGATCAAATAAGCAATTCGCGAAAAGAACTCTTCGGGACACATAATTGATTTCCTTTAAAAACCATCTTGCAAAGAATATATACCTTGAACTCCCCCGCTTGCAATTGTTGATGATGGATGAGAACTCTGTGATGCGTGATGGGTTGAGTGATTCAAGAACAGAGATTTTTCAGAGGGGATTGTTGTGGTTAAGTGTATGGAGTAGTGTATACGGGGAAGAAATGGAAAGGAATAAGAACAGATAAAAACAATCTCCTTCCAAGGTATAAAGGCAGCGCCACCAACCAAGGATGAGGATCGAGATCTACGAAGTTCACCACCACGGCCTAAAGCTTCCACCAGCCAAGGATAAAGGACTTCGGGATAGGAGAAGCTCACCACCGAGGCTTAAAGATTCCACCAACCAAGGATAAAGGGCTTCTTGGTTCACCACCAAGGAGTGATCTACGCTCCAAGGATAAAGAAACCGAAAGGAGTTATCCGCTCTCCAAAGGAATTCACTCAACTTGAGGAAATCTCACAATTCTCATTCATAAAATTCGTATCCCTTACATTGGATAGTTTCCCCTCTTTATAGGAGGGTTTTGGTGTTAATGCATATTAAAAACGGACCTTAATAGCCTAGAAACTGACACCTTAATGCATATTAAAAACAGACCTTAATAGCCTAGAAACTGACACCTTAATACATATTAAAACAGACCTTAATAGCCTAGAAACTGAAACTGTCGACTCTTGGACTGCATGACAGTAAAGACACATAATAACTTAGTAAAAGCCTTTATTAACACGGGAATTAAATTCCTTTAATCTTCGGCCTTCTGCATTCTTGAATCTTCAAATTCGAGCTCCTCCCTTGACCAGAAAATAATCATTCTGAAACTTCATCAACTGGTCATTCAAGACATTTCGAATGGTCTCCCATTGATAGTTATTCATTGAAAATGATCCATCGAAGCACATAATGCCCAATTTCTCTCTTGGCTTGGATAAACATCGATGGTTCGGAGTTGGTGGATGGAGCTATGTTGGATGCTCCCGCATCACTCTGCATCTTCAAAATAAAGTTCTTTCATTGATTGAAATCCAAGAATCCTAGAGTCCAAAATAGCAAGCATAGAATATCTTCTCGATAAAGCATCTGCTACAACATTAGTATACCCAGGTTTATATTTTGAGACAAAAGAAAATGATTGATGAACATTCTACCCATTTTGCATGTCTAGAATTAAGCTTGCATTGGCCGCTAATAAACTTAAGCGCCTCATGATTAGAACGAAGGACAAATTGTTTCGGCCTCAAATAATGACTCGAATGATCAAGAGCTCGAACAATGGCATAGAATTCTTTGTCATAAGTTGAATAATTCCTCTTGGGATCGGATAACTTTTCGCTAAAATATGCCAATGGTTTTTCTGCTTGCACCAGAACAGCACCAATATCAACTCCACTTGCATCACACTCAACTTCAAATACTTTATCAAAATCAGGAAGTGCAAGAATAGGGGACTCACAAAATTTCTGCTTGATTACCTCAAAGGCATTTTGAGCAGCCTTTGTCCATTCAAAAACACCATTCTTCATACATTTAGTTATAGGAGCCATGACGGTACTAAAGTTTTTGACAAAACGTCGATAGAAAGAAACAAGTCAATGAAAACTTCTTACATAAAAAATGGACTTCGGAATTGGCCAAGTCTTCATAGCTTCCACCTTGGTTTGATTAACAGAGATTCCATCTTTGGAAACCACATAATCAAGAAACACAATGCTTGGAGAGAAGAACTCACATTTCTCCATTTTAGCATACAGTTTTTGACCCCTCAAGACATTGAAGACGTGTTTTAAATAAGAGATATGCTCCTCCTCGTTCCTGCTATAAACAAGAATATCGTCGAAATAAACAACGACAAATCGACCAATAAAGGAACGAAGAATGTCATTCATAAGTCTCATGAGGGTACTCGGAGCATTAGATAATTCGAATGGCATAACCAACCACTCATAAAGGCCTCCCTTGGTCTTGGAAGCCGTCTTCCATTCATCTCATTCTCGCATTCTGATTTGATGATAACCACTCCACAAATCTATATTTGAAAATACAGAAGAACCATATAATTCGTCAAGCATATCATGAAGTCTAGGTATAGGGTACCTATACTTAATGGTGATGTTGTTGATGGCCCGACTATCTACACACATT
This sequence comes from Eucalyptus leucophloia subsp. euroa, assembly GCA_017140325.1. NCBI lineage: Eukaryota > Viridiplantae > Streptophyta > Magnoliopsida > Myrtales > Myrtaceae > Eucalyptus > Eucalyptus leucophloia. The sequence continues at coordinate 25,465,922 of CM029473.1, read as the reverse complement.
CGATATGTACCATCCTTCTTAGGCACAAGTAAAGCCGGAACAGAGTAAGGATTCATGCTTTCTCGGACGTATCCTTTGAGGATAAGTTCATCAACTTGTCTTTGCAACTCCTTTGTTTCCTCTGGATTGCATCGATAAGCTGGCTTGTTTGGTAGTGGAGCACCGGGGATCAAATTAATTTGATGCTCAATACCTCTAATGGTAATAAAAGAAACACAGCAAATTCTTTAATGCATTTTTTTTGTTCCTTATGAAAAGCTAAGTATGAACATATTTTCCTTACAAGTTTTTCCGACCATCATGCATAGCATTTATATCAAATTGCCACGGTCTACCCAATAACAAGTGGCATGCCTCCATCGGAATCACAACACATACATCCTCATCTCGAAAGTTCTTCCCAATCGAAAATGATATAAGAATGCGTTTGGTTACCTTGAGTTCATTCCTGGGATTGAGCCATTGGAGCTTGTATGGTTGAGGATGTTTCCTTGTTGGTAGCTTCAGCTTGTCGACAAGAGTTGTCAAAGAAACATTGGTGCAGCTCCCACTATCGATGATCACCAAACACACTTTTCCATTAATAGTGCAACGGGTCTGAAATATATTCTCCCTTTGCTCTTTATTAGGAGAAACTTCAACATGCAACGCTCTTTGGATGATCAACAACTCGTCATCATCGGCTTTCCCCACAACTTCTTCTTCCCCATCTAATTCAGCAATATTTTGGTCTTGATTGCTCTCAGCCTCCTAAAGCACCAAATTGATCTCTTCAATTTCTTGAAGAGTCATAACTCTTCGATTTGGACAATTTGCTTGTAAATACCCAAAACCATGGCACTTAAAGCATTTCCCGGCATTGCCTTCAAACTTCTTTTGGATTACTTTGGAAGGCTTTGCAAGGCTTCCCTTCCCTCTGTCTTTTGTTGACGTACTCTCGCCCTTGCTTGGGGAAGCACCCTTAAAATAGGATGTCGCCTTTGTTGAGGTTCTGGAGGAAAACCTCTTGCTTTTCAATTGTTTTTGGCTTTTATGGCTAACTTGTATACGTCTTCAAAGGACCAATACGGTAGAAGTTCAACCATATCAGCAACTTCTCGATTCATGCTGCCAAGGAAGCGAGCAATGGTTTGCTTAGGAACTTCGGGAACTTCGCTCCTCATTTTGAGTTGTTCAAACTCACGAATGTATTCTTCAACACTCATCCCTTGTTGTCGTACAGAATTCAGTTTGAGGAAGAGATCTTGCTTATAGTTGTCGGGCAAGAACCTCTTCTTCATCAACTTCTTGAGTTTTTCCCAAGACTTGATTTGGCCCTTTCCCTCCCTTGCCCGTTGATGCTTTAGATTCTCCCACCAAAGAGAAGCATATTTGGTCAGCTTTCGGACAGCAACCTTACATTTCTTCTCATTCGAATAGGACTTGAAGTCGTCGGGATTGAGATTACCGTCAAACTCAGGGACCTTCACCTTAATGTCTCTTTCATCCTTATGCCTCCCTCTTCATCTTCGTCTTCGAATTGGAGATTTAGAATCACTAGAATGCAGAATCGTTCAGTTGTCTCTAGTGGACTCGGAATCGCCATTAGAATTTTGATGAGATTCAAAATCGTCACGCCGATTCTGTTCGTTGGGACGCGTTGCTGGTTGTACTTGTCTCACCAGATTCTCTAGAAGATTGAGGATTCGCTCCATTTGTTGTTGAAGATTTTGGATAGCACGATCTTGCCTTTCATTGTGCGCTTGCTCCAAAGTCAAGCCTCTTGGAACTGGATCATCCATAAGGAATTTGTAATAGAAGAAAGAAAGGAATCACTCAAATGAGTTGAACCGGGCTCTGATACCAATATTTTGATGCGTGATGGGTTGAGTGATTCAAGAACAGAGATTTTTCGAAGGGGATTTTTGTGGTTAAGTGTATGGAGTAGTGTATATGGTGAAGAAACGAAAAGGAATAAGAAAAGATAGAGTGATCTCCTTCCAAGGTATAAAGGTCACGCCACTAATGGAAGAAGAGGATCGAGATCTACGAAGTTCACCACCAAGGCCTAAAGCTTCCACCAGCCAAGGATAAAGTACTTCGGGATACGAGAAGCTCACCACCAAGGCCTAAAGATTCCACCAGCTAAGGATAAAGAGCTTCTTGGCTCACCACCAAGGAGTGATCTATGCTCCAAGGATAAAGAGACCGAAAGGAGTTATCCACTCTCCAAAGGAGTTCACTCAAGCAGAGGAAATCTCATCATTTTCATTGATCAAATTCGTATATCCCCTACATTGGATAGTTTCCTCTATTCATAGGAGGATTTTAGCCTTAGGAAATATTAAAAACAAACTTTAATGACCTAGGAACTTAAACGTTCGACTCTTGAGCTACATGAAATAAAAACACCCAGGAACTTAATAAAAAGCCTTTATTAACATGGAAACTAAATGCCTTTAATCTTCGGCCTTCCACATTTTCGAACCGTTAGCTTTCCGTGTTCTTGAGCCTTTGGCTTTCCATATTCTTGAACCACATTCGTGAACCTTTAACCTTCCCAAAATTGAGCTCCTCCCTTGATCAGAAAATAATCCTCCTGAAACTTCATCAAAATCTCATACAAGGCATCTATAATGACTTTCCATTGATAGTTATCGATATACCACAAAGTATCGATAAGTAATTAACATTATTCATTCAAAATGATCCATCGAAGCACATAATGCCCAACTTCTTTATTGGCTTGGATAAGCATCGATGGTTCTAAGTTGATCGATGGAGCTACGTTGGATGCTCTCGCATCATAATTGAATCTTCCATGCACACGGAAATTGGACCAAAGCATTACTCTATGAGATTATTTGTAACTTAAGCGCGCATATCATCTGTGGGAACATATTTCATCCATTCACACAATTATGAATTCCACATGAGGTGAATTGTTTGCATTGCAAGTTAGAAGAAAGAAGTATGTATAGGACTACTTAATAAATTTTCCATGTCGTACGAACATATATTAGATACAATATTGTCATGTGATGAAAAAGAATGAAGAAAATGATAGGCTAATGAGAACGCTTTACAAAAATGAGATAAAACTTAGCCTTAATGTTGACGACTCTAGGGGCTTAGGTAATAGCATGCCGCAAAAACACCAAATCGAGCGTAATGAAGTACAAATATTTTTTTGGGGTCTGATCTAATGCGTGATGGGGCGAGTGTTTCCAAAACGAAAATTTTTCCTTTATGATTTTTCTGGTTAAGTGTATGGAGTAGTGTATATGGGAAAGAAACAAAGGGGAATGAGAAAAGATAGAATGAACTTTTCTAAGGTATAAAGGCCACGCCGCCAACCAAAGATGAGGATCGAGATCTACAAAGTTCACCACCAGGGCCTAAAGCTTCCACTAGCCAAGGATAAAGGACTTCAAGATAAGAGGAGCTCACCACCAAGACCTAAAGATTCCATTAGCCCAAGATAAAAGGTTTCTTGGCTCACCACCAAGGAGTGATCTATGCTCTAGGGATAAAGAGACCGAAATGAGTTATTCACTCTCCGAAGAAGTTCACTAAAGCAGAGGAATTCTCATAATTTTCATTTATCAAATTCGTATCTCCTTTACATTGGATAGTTTTCCCATGTTTATAGGAGGATTTTAGACTTAGGAAATATGAAAAAACAGACTTCAATGACCTAGGAGCTTAGACCTTTGGCTTTTGAAAGCTACATAACAATAAAGACACCCAAGAACTTAGGAAATGCATTTTTTAGCCTTCCAAAATTCTACTCCTCCCTAAACCAGAAAATAACCCTCTTGAAACTTCATCAATTGACCATACAACATGTCTAAAATGGCCTCCCATCAATAGTCATCGACATTTCACAAAGTATCGATAAGTAATTGATATTATTCATTCAAAATGATCCATCGAAGCACATGATGCCCAATTTTTTTCTTAGCTTGGATAAGCATCGATGGTTCCAAATTGGTCGATGATACTATGTTGGATGCTCCCGCATCATCCTCCCCAGGTTGTTTGAGATTTGTCTTCAAATCTAGAAAGTTTTCGTCTTCCAAGTAAGGAGAAAGGTCTCCCACGTTGAATGTTGCTGAAACTCCAAATTCTCTAGGGAATGTTAATCTTGTAAGCATTGTCACCAATTCGCTCAATAACTTTAAAGAGACTATTAGCTCTAGGCATGATGAGCTGGTTCTTTCATCGAGATGGAAATCTCTCATTCCTCAAGTGAAGCCATACAAGATCGCCCGTTGAAATTGAGTCTTCTTGCAATGCTAATTAGCTTTCTTCTTGTAAGATTCGTTGGCCTTTTCAATCTTGTATTGAATCTGCTCATGGAGCTTCTTCATTGATTCAGCTCTTTGTTTGCCATCAAAGCTTGCTTGAGAGTTAGATGGAATTGGAATCAAATCAATGGGTGTGAGAGGATTAATTCTATACACAACTTCAAATGGTGATCGACCAGTAGTATAACTTGGTGATCGATTGTATGCAAATTCAGCATGCGCAAGCTTTAAATCCCAATCTTTCAAAGATTTACTCACCATACCATGAAGAAGAGTGGTTAGAGTACGATTTGTTACCTTCGTTTGGCCATCGGTTTGTGGATGACAAGCTACGCTGAATAGGAGTCTTGTACCAAGCATTCTCCAAAATGTCTTCCAAAAGTAGCTTAAGAACTTGGAATCATGTTTCGACACGAATAGAGTTTAGTACTCCATGAATGCGAATAATCTCTTTGAAATATAATTCTGCAATATGAGATGCATCATTGGTCTTGTGACATGGCACGAAATGAGTCATTTTAGAGAACTGATCAATGACCACCATGATGGCATCTTTTCCTATTTGAGTTCTTGGTAGAGCCATAATGAACCATGCTAACATCTTCCCAGGGTTGCAATGGTACTGGAAGTGGAGTATACAAACCTTGATGGAAATGGCTTTTTGATCTTTTACAAGTTGCGTACCTTGAGATGATAGCATGCACATCTCAACTCATCTTTGGCTAATAGAAATGCTCTTGAAGAACCTCAAGAGTTTTGTTAATACCAAAATGACTAGCCAATCCTCCACCATGCACCTCTCGAATCAACAATTCATAAAAAGAACTCTTCGGCACACATAATTGATTTCCTTTAAAAAGAAACCCATTTTGCAAAGAATATGTACCTTGAACTCCTCGCTTGCAATTGTTGATGATGGATGAGAACTCCGCATCTTCAAAATAAAGTTCTTTCATTGATTGAAATCCAAGAATCCTATAGTCTAGAACAGCAAGCATAGAATATCTTCTTGATAAAACATCTGCTACAACATTAGTGTGTCATGGTTTATATTTTGAGACAAAAGAAAAGGATTGAAGAAATTCTACCCATTTTGCATGTCTCAAATTAAGTTTGCATTGGCTACTAATAAACTTAAGCGCCTCATCATTAGAATGAAGGACAAATTGCTTTGGCCTCAAATAATGACTCCAATAATCAAGAGCTCAGACAATGGCATAGAGCTCTTTGTCATAAGTTGAATAGTTCCTCTTGGAATCGGTTAACTTCTCGCTGAAATATACCAATGGTTTTTGTGCTTGGACAAGAATAGTGCCAATACCAACTCTGCTTGCATCACACTCAACTTCAAATACTTTATCAAAATTAGGAAGTGCAAGAATAGGGGGACTCACAAAGTTTCTGCTTAATTACCTCAAAGGCATTTTGAGTAGCCTTTGTCCACTCAAAAGGACTCTTTCTCATGCATTCAGTTATAGGAGCTATAGCGGTACTAAAGTTTTTGACAAAACTTCGATAGAAAGAAACAAGTCCATGAAAACTTCTTATATCAGAGGGCTTCTTGGCTTACCACCAAGGAGTGATCTATGCTCCAAGGATAAAGAGACCAAAAGAAGTTATCCACTCTCCGAAGAAGTTCACTCAAGCAGAGGCATTCTCACAATTTTTATTCATCAAATTCGTATGTCCATACATTAGATAGTTTTCTCATGTTTATAGGAGGATTTAAGCCTTAGAATATAAAAAACAGACTTTAATGACTTAGAACTTAAACCTTTGACTCTTGAAAACTACATAACAATAAAGACACCCTAGGAACTTAGGAAATGCATTTATTAGCACAGGAACTTGCATTCTTGAAACTTTAGCCTTCCAAAATTCGTGTTCCTCTCTTGACCAGAAAATAACCCTCTTGAAACTTCATCAATTGGTCATGCAAGACATCTAAAATGGCCTCCCATCATTAGTTATCGACATTCCACAAAGTATTGATAAGTAATTAACATTATTCATTCAAAATGATCCATCGAAGCACATGATACCCAATTTCTTTCTTGGCTTGGATAAGCATCGATGGTTCTGAGTTGGTCGATGAAGCTACGTTGGATGCTCTCGCATCATGATTTTATCCTCTATTTATTGTATAATTACTATATGTTGCATGTAAGTTGTAGAATCCCGTTCCTTTACTCACATGTCCTTACCTAGCCCCCCAAGAAGTTCCCCACCTTCCTTTTCGAGGTGGAAAGGGTGGCTACTGAGCAACCCCTAGTGATTAAGTACAAATAGTGAACATCCCTAAAATCTTATTAACTACCCTTTGAATGCACTTGCTCATGTCAAGAGCCAATTGCCATGGAGGGCAGAGAGGTTGCCCCCCTTTTTTTGCCTAATTTTCTTAAAACCTTTCAATTTTAGTTTTAATACCAATTATGTCCTATACTTTATTTTATCTAAAAAAAATTATAAATTTTTATTGTAATTCCAAATCTACTCCATGTCCAAATATTGATACAAGAAATCGTTATTGTTCCATAAGAATGTGATAGTGCTGTCGAAGATATAGGTTTCAATAATGAACCTCTAATTGACCTAATGTTGATAATTTGGGAGGATCTATTGTCAATTTTTGGATGCGGAACAAATTTGGGACAATATTGAAAGTTTATGATTTATTGTTTGGGGCGGGCAGAATTAAGATTGAATCTAAAGTTTAAATTTTCACTGAAAATAAGCACTTCTTTTTAAAAAATAATAATAATTACTATTATCGCAACACTCCACCTAATTCTTTGCCACGTCAATTAAGCAACATCAAGAAAATTGATTAAATTACTAGTAACAAATAATGGAAGAAGCGAATCGCATCAATTAAATAAGTTAAAAAGGCATTTGATTAGGAATCGATCGCCCAAAACATAAGCGAAGCATATCTCGCATGACAATCTATGCCCAGAAAAAGAAAGACGAGGTGTTTTATTGCTTCAAATATACACCAAGCACCAGCAAATAAATTCTTCCACCATCGAAAAAGAAATCTGTAATTTATTGTCAAGGAAATATCCAAAGTGTTGATTAATTAATCCGCACGATAGAGAAGAAGAGTCGCTCGATCTTCTTTAACAACGTTCGACCGCGCCCGAGGCAGACGAGGAGACGGCCCGACGCCGTTCCGTGTCGCCACGTGAATCGAAGAACAAGACCTGCCATATCTCGGCGAACGCCTCCACGATGACGCCGTGGTAGTGCCGCGAGTTCATCGACAGGAAGCACTGCAGGAGCTGCTCCAGGTCCCCGGCCCCGAACATCTGCTTCTCCACTATCATCTCCGCCATCGACCACTTGAAGTCCTCCAGCGGATTCTCCGACCTCTTCACCACCGCCACGCTCTCCCCCATCACCACCTCCCTCCTCCTCTCCCCGGCCGCCTCCGCCGCCTCCTCTTGGTCCCCGCTGGTGGAGCGCCTCAGCCTCCTCATTCTGTTCCTATCGGTGTCGTTGTCCTCGTCTTGGGGGGATTTTCGCTTTTTCTTCGTCGCCTGATTCTCCAGCGGGTTCGTGGTGCGGTAGAATTCGGGTAACATGTCGTTTGAAAAGCTTCTGGAAGTCGATAGCAACGCGTCAGTCTCGTCCCCATCGTCCCCGTTGTTGTCGCTGCCGCCGTCCGAGCTGAACCACCCGCTGTCGCTGGAGGTCACGCTCCTCCCGACGACCGACGACGTCGTTCTGCCTTTCCCCCGGCTCTTCTTCTTCTTCTGCTTCATCCTCCAGTCGCCCTGCCTCACCAGGACAGGCGACGTCGTCTCCACGTCGCCATCGACGATCCTCGAAACACCGCATATCTTCGGACGAGGCCTGGGATGGCTCTGGTCCTGGCTCTGGCTCCGGCTCCATCTCGAGACTACGTGCAACTGTCCGTCCTTCTGCCACGTGTACTCGGACGGAGAGTCGGCGCAGGACCTGCAGCGGACGGAGGCGACGTGGCGAGCGATGAAGGAGTCGTCGGGGGTCGACGGAGGCGGGGCGGGTAAACTGGTGAAGCTGATGTCGAGGGACGTGGGGTTCGCATGGAACAGCCAGTGAGCCTCCGCCCTCGACCGGTTCTGCGGGTAAGTCGGGGGTTTTTTGGAGCGACAGATTTGGAGGAGGCGGGAGAGTCTGAGCTTGAAGCGCTTAGCCATGGAGGGTGGTTGCGACGAAGGCGAAGGCGAAGGCGAAGGCGAAGCGAGTTGGTCGACGGATTACGTTTGTGTTTGAGCTGGAGGTTATCGAAACTTCGTAGATATATAGAGACAGAAGATGGAGAGGCCGGCTATTTCTGGCTTTTAATACTGAAATAGAACAGAAAATAATAGAATGGTGAAAGTTAAGCGGAATTTCTCAGCCGGACTTGAGGACAGAATAATGTCAATTATTTAGTACATGGTCCAACATGGATGATGATGTGACGAATCGTGCCGACAATAAAATAATTAGTTCTACATTTAACTTATTAAAATCGGATTCCTGACCTACTGGCACATGTAATTTTACAACAGATAATAACCAAAAGTCTTTATAGATGGCCTAATACCCTAAAAAACTTTCAAGTTTAGCTTTCCTCCCATTTTTTCCTTTTGTCTTGTAAGAACTTCCAACTTTAAATCTAGTCCCAATTATATTATAAACTTCTTTTGTCCCATAAACAATTATCAACTTTGGATTCTATCCCAATCCTACCCACCGCCTTGTCCCAATTTTTCCGTAAAATTTTTATAGTCTTATAAAAAACCACAAACTTTTACTTGAGTAACAAATTTGCCCCTATTATCCCTCTGTTCAAAATGTCTCATTGACAATCGAAAGATGGAAAACTTCCAAGCACAAGCTATTCAAGTGGCTCAAGCGTGAGCTCTCCAACCGCAAGTAATGTAACACTCCCAAGCACAAGAGATTGACAAACGCAAAATTACTAAGGATGATTTTCATGGAGGGTTAATGGCAAATAGATTTGGGATTCAAGTAAGAGTTTGTGATTTTTTATGAGACAAAAATAATTAAAGTAAAATTGAAATTGGACTTAAAGCTGAGATTTTTTATGTGAAAAATATTAAGATAAAATTGATACTTGACCTAAAGTGAGAGTTCTTTATTAGACAAAAGAAGTTTATGGCATAATTGGGAATGGACCTAAAGTTGAGGGTTTTTTATGATAAAAAAAAAAAGGTTTATGGCAAAATTAGGATATAACCTAAAGTTGGAGGTCTTTTATGAAGCAAAATGTAAAATTGAGGTAAGAGGTAAAGTTGGAGGATTTTTAAGACATTGGGCCTTTTATAGACTCAATGCATGCATAACATGGTTATGTCATTAATGGGGTGGATCCTAGGCCGTTAATTGCTATGATTATGTGTGTGTACATCGAATGAAGATATGTAAGATTTTGCCGACGCTACAAAACATGCAATGATCCAATGTTCACGTAGCACAAGCTTAAAGATGAGATGTTATGAGGTCAGGCCTCGCTTCTTGCTTAAAGATAGGCCTGCGTGGGTGAGGACCGAGAACTGATTAGTGAACAGGCAATTGCTATTCCGGGCATTGAAGTGACAATTAACAGACACGTGTCAGGTCCTCAGTGTAGCATGCAAAGCTCAATCGGGAAAGACGTATCGACCAAAAGACCTGGACCTTCGAGGTCAGGATGGAAACCCTAGAAATGACATTTCACTGCAAACTCAAGATGACCCCAATGGAGGTCGACCAAGCGACAGCGAAAGATGCGTGCATGATGGTCCAAGATAATCTCAAACCACCCCATATCTAAAAACATGTTATTTAGTCTCTATAAAGATAAGCTGCGTTTGTTTGTTGGATGTTCAGAATGTCATTTTCTATCAGTCTCGCAAATTATAAAAATTACTTCTAGCCAAATCAGAAATTTTGGTTGGTGGCACATATTCAGAAAAGGTCAAGCTCAGGCCTGTCATCGAAAGGTGAGAAAATGTTGAAGGAGTCGTCCAAATTTTCAAAATTGTTTTATATAAGAATGAGAAAAGGATGGATTTGAAACGATCCTCGCCAACCTCTGTATTCTCTGCAATGGAAGAAAGTCTTCCTTTGCTTTTTGGTCTCTGCCAGCTTTCCTTTTTTTTTTTTTTCATTTTCATGTTTGTGATGTTTTGCACGTGTCCACGCGCATACACACTCTGGTTCTGTGCAGTGATTGCAAGATCTCGACACGATCGACCATATAGGGGATGGGGTCTCAAGACTAATGTTTCAAAGGTACAAGATAATTAACTTTAAAGTTAGAATATTGTCACAATACTCCAAACTTTTGAATGAGATTGTAATTGATTATGTAATTTTTGTTATTTCTTAGGTAGGTTTGTTTTCTCGTTAGATTACTTCCATTTTTGTATATATATCGTTGAAGTAAAAATAAAATTAATTGTAATATATTATAGCTTGACGTGATATCAATTGTTTTTCTATTACCTGTAACTTGTTATAAGAGCCAAAATTATTCGCTTTGGAGTTCGTGGAAGATCATTGGTTATTCTCCTAAGGGAAAAAGACCACAATTTACTTCAATTTTTTTTTTTGTGGTATAAAAAACCTTAAATTTTGTCAACCGTGACACATTTACCTCTAACTTTTTTTTTTTGTTGATACAAAAAATCCTAAATTTTTATCCGTGTGACATATTTATCTTAAACTATAGAGCATTTTGGTCTTTTACTTTTTAATCTTTGTTTCTTTTTTTTTCTTCTTCTTCCTCTCTCTTCCCTCTGTTGGCCATGGTGGATCTGGCAGAGGGAAGTCGGAGTTAGGTGAGGGTTGCCCTTGTCGGCGTCGGGCGAGGGCGACCCTCGGTAGGTCAGGCGACGGCCTCCCTCCCCAAATTTGGCGAGGGTGACCCTCATCCAACGCTGGTGAGGGTAGCCCTCGCCTGACATTGGCTTCCCTCCACCAGCCATGGAGAAGAAAAAAAAAAGGGAAAAAAAGAAAAAGGAAAAACATTAAAAAAAAAATAAGACTAAAACATTGGTGAGTTAAATGTGTTATGATTTGCAAAGTTTAGAATTTTTCATGTCTAAAAAATAAGTTTAGGATAAATTTGTCACTTTGGACAAAATTTGGGGTTTTTAATGGTTTTTTCCTTCTCATAATGAGGGTGCTATGGGCCACAAATGGATCTACAAGATCAAAACAAACTCCAAAGCCAAGGTTGTATCGACATGAGATAGAATTTATCTCATATGGATCTCAAGAATGCACATTGTTGAATGATCATCTTATTGAGGAAGTGTATATGCAACCTCCTCTTGGCCATGATTGTCCTCATGATATAAGGTCTTCATATATCTAAAAGTTCCTTTATGGATTGAAATAGGCACCACACAACACTATTATCAAGCCATATGGATTTCAATCCAACTCCCATGATGAAGCAACATTTGCTTGTCATAACAATAAAGGCATTTCATTGTTTTTGTTTTATGTGGATGATATCATTACTGGAAATGACATCGAGAGATGATGGATTTCAAGCAATATCTCGCTATCATTTTGGAATGAAAGATTTGGGCTTGCTTTGTTATTTCTTGCGCATGCTTTTGCTCAAGTGTCTGGTATCTCACTTGATGCGGCAGCATCCAACGTAGCTCCATCCACCAACTCGGAACCATCAATGTTTATCCAAGCCAAGAGAGAAATTGGACATTATGTGCTTCGATGGATCATTTTCAATGAATAATGTCAATTATTTATCGGTACTTCATTGTATATCGATAACTACCAATGGGGGGCCATTCTAAATGTCTTGAATGACCAGTTGATCAAGTTTCAGAAGGATTATTTTCTGGTCAAGGGAGGAGCTCGAATTTGAAGGTTCAAGAATGCAGAAGGCAGAAGATTAAAGGCATTTAATTCCAGTGTTAATAAGGCTTTTATTATGTTATTATGTGTCTTTATCGTTATGCAGTCCAAGAGTCGAAGGTTTCGGTTTCTAGGCTTTTAAGGTCTGTTTTAATGTGTATTAAGGTATCAGTTTCTAGGCTATTAAGGTCTGTTTTTAATATGTATTAAGGTGTCGGTTTCTAGGCTATTAAGGTCCATTTTTAATATGCATTAACACTAAAACCCTCCTATAAAGAGGGGAAAACTATCCAATGTAAGGGACACGAATTTTATGAATGAGAATTGTGAGATTTCCTCAAGTTGAGTGAATTCCTTTGGAGAGCGGATAACTCCTTTCGGTTTCTTTATCCTTGGAGCGTAGATCACTCCTTGGTGGTGAACCAAGAAGCCCTTTATCCTTGGCTGGTGGAATCTTTAGGCCTTGGTGGTGAGCTTCTCCTATCCCGAAGTCCTTTATCCTTGGCTGGTGGAAGCTTTAGGCCGTGGTGGTGAACTTCGTAGATCTCGATCCTCATCCTTGGTTGGTGGCGCTGCCTTTATACCTTGGATGGAGATTGTTTTTATCTGTTCTTATTCCTTTCCATTTCTTCCCCGTATACACTACTCCATACACTAAACCACAAAATTCCCTTATAAAAATCTCTGTTCTCGAATCACTCAACCCATCACGCATCAAAATATTGGTATCGAGCTCAAGGTGCAACTCATTTGAGTGATTCCTTTCTTTCTTTTGTTACAAATTCCTTATGGATGAACAAGTTCCTAGAGGCTTGACTTTGGAGCAAGCGCACAACGAAAGGCGAGATCGTGCAATCCAAAATCTTCAACAACAAATGGAGCGAGTCCTCAATCTTCTCGAGAATCCGGCGAGAGAAGGGCAACCAGCAAGGCGTCCCAATGAACGGCGTCCGCGTGACGATTCTGAATCTCGTCAAAATTCTGATGTCGATTCCGAGTCCACTGGAGACAATCGAACGATTTTGCACTCTAGTGATTCTGAATCTCCAATTCGACGACGAAGACGGAGAGGGAGGCATAAGGAGGACGAAAGAGACATTAAAGTGGAGGTCCCCGAGTTTGACGGTAATCTTAATCCCGACGACTTTGTTGATTGGCTACACAAAACCGAACGAATTTTTGAATTCAAATCCTATTCGGATGAGAAGAAATGTAAGGTTGCTATCCTAAGGTTGACCAAATATGCTTCTCTATGGTGGGAGAATCTAAAGCATCAACGAGCAAGGGAAGGAAAAGGCCGAATCAAGTCTTGGGAAAAACTCAAGAGGTTGATGAAGAAGAGGTTCTTGCCCGACAACTATAAGCAAGATCTCTTCCTCAAACTGAACTCCCTAAGACAACTTGGGATGAGCGTTGAAGAATACATTCGTGAGTTTGAACAACTCAAAATGAGGAGTGAAGTTCCAGAAGTTCCCGAGCAAACCATTGCTCGTTTTCTTGGCGGCATGAATCGAGAAATTGCTGATATGGTTGAACTTCAACCGTATTGGTCCTTTGAAGACGTATGCAAGTTAGCCATAAAAGTGGAAAAACAATTGAAGAGCAAGAGGTTTTCCTCCAGAACGCAACAAAGGCGACATCCTATTTTAAGGGTGCTTCCTCAAGCAAGGGCGAGAGTTCGTCGACAAAAGACAGAGGCAAGGGAAAGAATGTAGAGCCTTCCAAAGAAGTCCAAAAGAAGTTTGAAGGTGATGCAAGGAAATGCTTTAAGTGCCATGGCTTTGGGCATTTACAAGCAAATTGTCCAAATCGGAGAGTTATGACTCTTCAAGAAATTGAGGAGATCAATTCGGCGCTTCAAGAGGCTCATGACAATGAAGAACAAAATATTTCCGAATCTGATCGGGAAGAAGAAGTTGTGGAGAAAGCTGATGATGGTGAGCTGTTGATCATCCGAAGAGCATTGCATGTTGAAGTTTCTCCTAATAATGAGCAAAGGGAGAATATATTTCACACGCGTTGCACTATTAATGGAAAGGTGTGTTCGGTGATCATCGATGGTGGGAGCTGCACCAATGTTGCTTCGACAACTGTTGTCGACAAATTGAAGCTTCCAACAACGAAACATCCTCAACCATACAAGCTCCAATGGCTCAATCAAGGGAATGAACTCAAGGTAACCAAACGTGTTCTTATATCATTTTCGATTGGGAAGAACTATCGAGATGAGGTTGTATGTGATGTGATTCCAATGGAGGCATGCCACTTGTTATTGGGTAGACCGTGGCAATTTGATATAAATGCTATGCATGATGGTCGGAAAAACACATACTCTTTTCAGAAGGAACAAAAATGCATTACTCTTTTACCATTGAGCCCTTATTCGATACATAACAATCAACCTGGGGAGGGAAACACTTGTAAGGAAAATCTGTTCTTGAGTGAGACACGGGTTGAGAGAGCCATTAGCAAACAAAAGAATGTTTTTGCTTTGCTTGTGGTCGAGAAAAGAGTGAGATAGAGCGACCCATACATCCAAAAATGCATTGCTTGTTGAAAGAATTTGCAGATGTGTTTCCGGAGGATTTGCTACTTGGATTACCTCCCATAAGAGGTATTGAGCATCAAATTGATTTGATCCCCGGTGCTCCGCTACCAAACAAGCCAGCTTATCGATGCAATCCGGAGGATACAAAGGAGTTGCAAAGACAAGTCAATGAACTTATTCTCAAAGGATACGTTCGAGAAAGCATGAGTCCCGCTCTGTTCCGGCTCTACTTGTGCCTAAGAAGGATGGTACATATCGGATGTGTGTTGATAGCCGGGCCATCAACAATATCACCATAAAGTATAGGTACCCTATACCTAGACTTGATGATATGTTAGATGAATTATATGGTTCTTCTGTGTTTTCAAAGATAGATTTGCGGAGTGGTTATCATCAAATCAGAATGCGAGAAGGTGATGAATGGAAAACAGCTTTCAAGACCAAGGGAGGCCTTTATGAGTGGTTGGTTATGCCATTCGGATTATCTAATGCTCCGAGTACCTTCATGAGACTTATGAACGAGGTTCTTCGTTCCTTTATTGGTCAATTTGTCGTTGTTTATTTCGACGATATTCTTGGTTATAGTAGGAATGAGGAGGAGCATATCTCTCATCTAACACAGGTCTTTAATGTCTTGAGAGAACGAAAACTATATGCTAAAATGGAGAAATGTGAGTTCTTCTCTCCAAGCATTGTGTTTCTTAGTTATGTGGTTTCCAAAGATGGAATCTCTGTTGATCAAGCCAAGATAGAAGCTATGAAGACTTGGCCGGTTCAGAAGTCTATTTCTGAAGTAATAAGTTTTCATGGACTTGTTTCTTTCTATCGACGATTTGTCAAAAATTTTAGTACCGTCATGGCTCCTATAACTGAATGCATGAAGAATGGTGCTTTTGAATGGACAAAGACTGCTCAAAACGCCTTTGAGGTAATCAAGCAGAAACTTTGTGAGTCTCCTATTCTTGCACTTCCTGATTTTGATAAAGTATTTGAAGTTGAGTGTGATGCAAGCGGAGTTGGTATTGGTGCTGTTCTGGTGCAAGCACAAAAACCATTGGCATATTTCAGCGAGAAGTTATCTGATTCCAAGAGGAATTATTCAACTTATGACAAAGAGTTCTATGCCATTGTCCGAGCCCTTGATCATTGGAGTCATTATTTGAGGCCAAAGCAATTTGTCCTTCATTCTGATCATGAGGCGCTTAAGTTTATTAGGTGCCAACGCAAGCTTAATTCGAGACATGCAAAATGAGTAGAATTTCTTCAATCCTTTTCTTTTGTCTCGAAATATAAACCGGGGCACACTAATGTTGTAGCAGATGCTTTATCAAGAAGATATTCTATACTTGCGGTTCTGGACTCTAGGATTCTCGGATTTCAATCAATGAAAGCACTTTATTCTGAAGATGCGGAGTTCTCATCCATCATCAACAATTGCAAACGAGGAGTTCAAGGTATATATTCTTTGCAAGATGGGTTTCTTTTTAAAGGAAATCAATTATGTGTGCCGAAGAGTTCTTTTCGCGAATTGCTGATTCGAGAAACGCATGGTGGAGGATTGGCTGGTCATTTTGGGATTAACAAAACTCTTGAGGTTCTTCAAGAGCATTTCTATTGGCCAAAGATGAGTGGAGATGTGCATGCTATCATCTCAAGGTGTGCAACTTGTCATAGATCAAAAAGTCATTTCCATCAAGGTTTGTATACTCCACTTCCGGTACCATTGCAACCTTGGGAAGATGTTAGCATGGATTTCATCGTGGCTCTACCAAGAACTCAAAGAGGAAAAGATGCTATCATGGTGGTCGTTGATCGGTTCTCTAAAATGGCTCATTTCGTGCCATGTCACAAGACCAACGATGCATCTCATATTGCTGAATTATATTTCAAAGAGATTATCCGCATTCATGGAGTACCAAAGACCATTGTGTCTGATCGTGATTCCAAGTTCTTAAGCCACTTTTGGAGGACTCTATGGAGAATGCTTGGTACAAGACTCTTATTTAGCACGGCTTGTCATCCCCAAACTGATGGCCAAACGGAGGTAACAAATCGTACTCTAACCACTCTTCTTCGTGGTATGGTGAGTAAATCATTGAAAGATTGGGATTTAAAGCTTGCGCATGCTGAATTTGCTTATAATCGATCGCCAAGTTATACTACTGGTCAATCGCCATTTGAAGTTGTGTATGGAATTAATCCTCTCACACCCATTGATTTGATTCCAATTCCGTCTAACTCTCAAGTGAGCTTTGATGGCAAGAAAAGAGCTGAGTTAATGAAGAAGCTCCATGAGCAGATTCGATCCAACATTGAAAAGGCCAACGAATCTTACAAGAAGAAAGCTAATCAACATCGCAAGAAGGCTCAATTTCAACCAGGCGACCTTGTATGGCTTCACTTGAGAAAGGAGAGATTTCCATTTCGTCGAAAGAACAAGCTCATGCCCAGAGCTGATGGTCACTTGAGCGGATAACTCCTTTCGGTTTCTTTATCCTTGGAGCGTAGATCACTCCTTGGTGGTGAACCAAGAAGCCCTTTATCCTTGGCTGGTGGAATCTTTAGGCCTTGGTGGTGAGCTTCTCCTATCTTGAAGTCCTTTATCCTTGGCTGGTGGAAGCTTTAGGCCGTGGTGGTGAACTTCGTAGATCTCGATCCTCATCCTTGGTTGGTGGCGCTGCCTTTATACCTTGGAAGGAGATTGTTTTTATCTGTTCTTATTCCTTTCCATTTCTTCCCCGTATACACTACTCCATACACTAAACCACAAAATTCCCCTTATAAAAAATCTTTGTTCTCGAATCACTCAACCCATCACGCATCATCACTCAAGCCTAATGCTAAGGTGGACATTTTCTATGGCACCTCATTTCATCAACAATTGGTTGGTAGTTATACATAGGGAAAAGTACCAAAAAAGTCATAAACCTTTTTACATTGGTACCAATTCCGTTATAAACTTTTCAATTAGACCAATTCAGTCCTAAACCTTTTTACATTAGTACCAATTCAGTCCATCTAGCCAATTTTCGTCGACCAACACTAACGTGGATGCCGACCCAGTGGCAAGACGCGATATGGTAACTTTTTAATATATATAATTTTTTTGAATTTTTTCCTTTTCTTTTTTCCTTTTCTTTTCTCCCTTCTTCCTCCTTAAACTGTTTCGACGCTGGCCAACGAGGGTCACGGCCCTCGCTCGGCCTCTCCCAGGGCCATTGGCAAGGCGACTTTGCCTGGATTTAGGTGAGGACATGGCGACCATGGCCGGGCGGAGGTGAGGGCTTCTAGGCCGAAGGCTCCTCAGCCACCGAGTAAGGGACGCTAAGCCCTCGCCAGCCACCAGCGAGGGTTGCAGCCTCGCTCGGCCTCACCCAGTGCCACGGGCAAGGTGGCTTTGCCTAGATCTAGGTAAGGCCAACCTTGCCCCGGCCTTGCCATAGGTGAAGGTGGCCTTGCTCGCGGACGACGAGGCTAATGTGACCCTCAGTAGGCCTTGCCACTGATGAGGTCGATCAAGGCTTGTCGACCACCGCAAGGACGGTCCAAGGAGGAAGGAGGGATAAAAGAAAAAGGAAAAAGAAAAGAAAAATTAAAAAAATTAAAAAAATTAAAAAATTGCCACGTCAGCGTCCGGCCACCGATTGGCATCCACGTCAGCACCAGCTGGCCTAAATTGGCTGGATGGACTAAATTAGTATTAATGTAAAAATATTTATAACTGAATCGATTCAATTGAAAAAGTTTAAGACGGAATTGGTACCAGTGTAATAGGTTTATGACTTTTTTGGTACATTTCCCTTTGTACATATCACTATTACCTGTCCTAACATTGCTTTTGTGGCCCATATAGCGAGTCGGTTTATGTCTGCTCTGCGTTCTATTCAACCAAGAGTGACATGCCTTATAAGAGGTGGACTATTCTAATGACGTCAACGATCGTAATCCAACAACATGGTTTTGTGTCTTTCTTAACAATTTTATGATCTCTTCGCATGGTGATGAGCAAAATATTAACCAATGATCCAGCACTGAATCCGAGTATCGCCCTTTGGCGGACACAAGGGCTGAACTTGTCTCACTGCGTTGCTTTTTTGAAGACACGGGTGTTCCTAAGAACTCCAACACTATTCTGCGGTAAGATAGCAAAGTTGCCATTCAAATGGACCGCAGTACAGTTTTTTTATGAGTGCACTGAACATATTAAGAACAAAATGTCACTTTACGGGACACTATATTTTCGAGGACATTCATTTTGTACACGTCTCTCCTACTGATCAAGCCGCGTGGTCTTGCAAAGGCTTCTCCTCTTTCACAACGTTGTAGTTTCTTGTCTAAACTCCAATTTGTTTAACTAAAACCATGTTTGAGGAGGATGTTATACTATTGCCAGAACATTTCGAGATTTCGTCCGATATTTTTAGATTATATAATTGTCGACACTTAAATTTTAACTATTTTATTTACTTGTTCGTCATATAAAGCATTTCATAACATTTACATTTAGGTAATAATAATATTTAACTTATCTTTAAGAAAAAAATTGTTCTAAAAAAATTTAAAAAATAAAATAAAAAAATGATGAAAAAAGAGAGGATAAAAAATAATTTATAAAATAAAACATTTGATTGTGGAGGGGGATTTTGAAAGATTTTAGATAATGGAGCATTTTTCTTGTTGAGCGTATCCCCCATTTTAGAAGATGATTGTCAACAGTAGGGTACTTTATCTTAGAAAATCTTCAAAAAATATTTTAGATTTTAGAGCCATTGTTTTGTTGAGTGTATCCCCTCTTTTTGAAAGATTTATCAGCAGTCGAATGAATATATGCAATTATCTCAGAAAACTTTTACTTGAAAAACAAACTTTTTTTTTTCTCTATAAATAGAGAGTGCAAGGCTTCGTGCCGAGGGGGTGAAGATTTTGACAAAAAGTGCTCGTGTGGTTTCATGAGGGGGAGGGGGAGGGGGAGGGGGAGGGGGGGGGGGGGGATTGCAAAAAGTGCTGGTGAGGCTTCGTTTAAGGCGGGGTTTGGTTGAAGGGAGTGAACAAAGAAATTTGCAAGTGCTCATGAGTGACACAAAGAGAGAATGAGATAAGGAGAGAGAGAAATTTGCAGCCAAAACTAGCGAGATTCCAAGCGTATTGCAGCCTTCTCCCTGCAACCACCAATTTCCCAGCACAACTCGTAACTCCAGCGACGCTTCCGTTCCTTGTCTAGCATGGCCCGATTCTGGTGAAAACCCCACGCCGACGAGTTTCATGGTGTTCTTGCATTCCTGTTCGACACCCCAGTCGCGCCCCCAGGCATCACCGAATTTATTCTTGCGCTTCCGGTTGTCGTGCCACACGTTCTCGAAGCCCACACCTACGTGAATATCATCATCAAGTTTCTTCGACGCCTTTGACCGACGCTATGCAACATTCTCGAGCCATCCAGAATTCTCATGTCAATTGTGTAAATTCAGCCGTGTGGGCTTGGCATCGTTCCTTCCCGATCTCATTCTCGGAGATAGTTTCTCCGAGCTAGGTCCCTTTAACCGAACTTAATTTGGTACTTAATTTACAGTTAGTTATTCATAATCGTGATTGGTGATTTTGGTAGACATTATCTGATAAAAAAGATTATCGTTTCGAGGGTTACAATGATTAGAAATATTGAGCTGAGGGACATCGGATTAGATTTTTTATTATTATGATTTTCCATCTTGAGTCAGGGTGAATTATCTTTTATGTGGCTAATTGCAGTTCTTATGTTAATTTCTTGTGTTAATGTCTAGTAAATTTTCTTAAATATTTTTAGGAGACACATCGGATTAGATTTTTTATTATTATGATTTTCCGTCTTGAGTCAGGGTGAATTATCTTTTATGTGGCTAATTGCAGTTCTTATGTTAATTTCTTGTGTTAATTTCTAGTAAATTTTCTTAAATATTTTTAGGTCAGATTGCATTTATTTAAGATTCGCCTTTTTAGGATAATATAGGAACATAGAAAATCTCATGGTTAAGATAGAGTTAATTATTCCTCAGTTTATATGATGATATAGTAAATATGATTCCAATAGAAAAGACATTTAAAAAAAGGCATAGAAAGAACATGCATGTGTAACGGCCAAGAGGTTTCGGTAGCTAAAAAGATCATACCATGCCGTGGAGGATCTTCTACGGTCGCTAGGATTCCCGACAAGACTTATTTCGAAACTTTCCAAGGGCAGGCAATACGGTAATTGAGCCAAATTCTAGAAGTCTCCAACCATTAGTGTCGGTAGTTGGTAGATATGGCGGTGCGATCTTGTCTGCCGGATAAAAAGTTGATTAACGGATGTAATCTGGAGGCCTCTAGTATAAGAAGGGGTGCCCTCCCCCTCTTTTGTAAACATTCAACCATTCTAGTTTATCAAAAGCTCATTTTTTCCTAGCCTTTCTCTCTAAAAACTTTCTCTTTATGATCCGGGTGAGTGAGTGAGTGTGCGATCGATCAAGCAAGACTTGGCTTAGGCATCCAAATGATCCAAGGCGATCCACAAGTGCCTGAGTCGCCGCGTGGTCACGGTCCCAATTGATCGACCCGTGACAAGTGGTATCAGAGCTAAAGAGAGATCTGTTTCCAGAGATTGAAATGTCGAGCCAAGAAGCTACCATGGATGGAGAGGCCGTTCAAGTCAAGGAAACTTGTGGCCGAACGAAGAAAAGAGAAGCCTCAATTGATGCCATAGCTGCATTTGATGAGAAGCTCACGAAGGTCCGGAGTGCCATGGTCAAGTTCATGGAAGGACTCGACGACGTGAGAGACCGCATCATGGAGGTTGAGGTCTCGCTTCATGAAGACTTCACGACCGGCATCAACTAAGTTACTGATGAGACCTCAACCAAGTTACTAATGCGTGATGGGGCGAGTGATTTCAGAACATAAATTTTTTCTTTTGGGATTTTTTCAAGTTAAGTGTATAGGGTAGTGTATACGGGAAAGAAACAAAAAGGAATAAGAACAGATAGAACAATTTCCTTCCAAGGTATAAATGTCACGCCACCAACCGAGGATGAGGATTGAGATCCACGAAGTTCACCGGCCCAACCGAGGATGAGGATTGAGATCCATGAAGTTCACAACCAAGGCCTAAAGCTTCCACCAACCAAGGATAAAGGACTTCGAGATAGGAGAAACTCACCACCAAGGCTTAAAGATTCCACTAGCCAAGGATAAAAGGGCTTCTTGGTTCACTACAAAGGAGTGATCTACGCTTCAAGGATAAAGAGACCGAAATGAGTTATCCACTCTTCGAAGGAGTTCACTCAAGCAGGGGAATTCTCACAATTTTTCTTCATCAAATTCGTATCCCCCATACATTGAAAAGATTTCCCCTGTTTATAGGAGGATTTTAGACTTAGGAAATATATAAAAAAAAACAAACTTTAATGACCTAGGTACTTAAGAAATGCATTTATTAGTACGGGAACTTGCATTCTTGAACCTTTGGCCTTCCGTATTCTTGAATCGCATTCTTGAACCTTTAGGCTTCCAAAATTCGTGCTCCTCCCTTGACCAAAAAATAATCCTCATGAAACTTCATCAATTGGTCATAAAAGACGTCTAAAATGGCCTCACATTGATAGTTATCAATATATCATAAAGTACCAATAAGTAACTAACATTATTCATTCAAAATAATCCATCGAAGCACATAATGCCCAACTTCTTTCTTGGCTTGGATAAGCATCGATGGTTCTGAATTGGTCGATAGAGCTACGTTGGATGCTACTGCATCACTACAGCCCCATTGCACGACAAAAAAGAAGCCCTTGAAGCATCGATCAATGTGTTGAAGGAGCATGTCCAAGTGATCGAGAAGGTAAGCCCTTGTAGGGACGAGGTCGAAGCCATAAAGGCGAAGATCCAAGAGCTCAAGACTAAACTTGCCCCTAGGCAAGTTGAGCATCGCCAACGGGTCGATGCCTACACGAGCAGCACCCAAACTTGAGGTGCCGAAGCCTAAGGAGTTCAAAGGCAATCGATCCGCCAAGGAGGTGGACAACTTCGTTTGGAGCATAGAGCAATACTTTGGTGCCGTCAACATCCAAGACGAGTCGATCAAGGTAAGAACCGTTTCAATGTTCCTTACCAGTACTGTCATGCTTTAGTGGTGCAATAGGTGTGATGAGATGAAGCGTGGTGCCGATCATGTGGACACATGGGATGACTTCATGGGGGAGTTCAGAGATTACTTCTTCCTCGAGTTTTACTCAACAAGAAGCTCGTAATAAGCTCCATCACCTCGAACAAAAGGGCATGATCTGAGAGTATGTGAGGGAATTCATGGAGCTCAAACTCCAAATCTGCAACCTAGGAGAGGAGGAGGCTCTCGGAGCGTTTATGGATGGATTAAAGCCATAGGCGCAACTTAAGCTAAAGTGACGGGATGTGAAAAGTCTTGTGAGAGAGCTAAGCGTGGCCAAGTCCCTTGTTGACCTCACCAAAGCTAAACTGAAGAATTGAACAAGGGATTGGAGGTTGGATCGATCCTCCAAGGATGAAGGTGAAAGCACTCCTTGTGCGTCAAAAGATCAAATAGTTGAGTCAAGACATGAGGTGAAGGTTCATCCAAGCTGTCCTTCCAAAAGGGTTGACCATCGATGGACCACACGACTAGTAAGTTCGATCAACCCTTGCCTTCTCCTTGCTTCTGATGCAAAGGTCCGCATTGGACCCAAAAGTGCCCGAAGAAGGGTAGGATCAATGCTCTCCTTGCCATTGAAGAAGAGGAGGGGGAGTAGCCCAAAGAAGAGAAGTGGCAGATCCTCATTGGAGGAGGCATGAAGGTTGTCAACACCGTCCAAGCTCGATTGCTGTCCAAAGAGAAGGAAGCTACCCAGAACATGGACATGTTCTTTGTGGAGCTCAAAGTGTGTGGCCGAACGCTATACACTTTGGTTGACACTAGTGCGTCGAACATGCTCATGTCAACCGAAGTAGCCAAAGCCTTGGGACTTCACGTAGAGCAAACCAGGAAGTCATTCAAGACCATTAGCTCGGATGACTTTAATGGCATAGGATCAACTCCCAACGTGGACATCCTTATAGGCAGGTGGAAGGGCAAGCTGGCAGTGAGGTAATTCCTCTTATGATCTCATTTTGGGAAGGTGGTTTTTCCATAGCGTGAGATCCATGATCAACATGAGGACCAAGTGCATCATGATCCTCGATCCAAAATGCTCGGTGATGATCCCCTTTACGAAAGGGGTGATCGACACCAAGACCATTGCCACGATCCAATGCCTCGACAAGAGCTTGAAGGCTGAGAAGCACATGAGTAAGTTGCCAACCAAGAAGAAGTCGAAGGAAGAGTTGGATCCTACTCCAACACACGCCATTTTGATCCAAGTGCTCTTCCCGAAGGTTCAGTACTTGCCGCATGCCATGCCTAAGCCAAAGTGTGGTCCATTGTTCGTGAGTGTCCAAACCAAACAAAACCAAAAGAGGAAAGCTCATGCTCGTGCCAAGAAGTTGCCCTTCAAGCTGTGAGCAACGAGGGCGTCACTCGAATGAGTGGGGGAGAATGTCATGGCTAAGAGGTTTCGGTAACTAAACGGTTGTACATTGCCGCGGAGGACCCTCCTATGATCACTAGGATTTCCAACAAGACTTCTTCCAAAACTTTCCAAGGGCGGGCAATATGGTAATTGAGCTAAGCTCTAGAAGTCTCCTGCCATTAGTGTCGATAGTTAGTAGATATGGCGGTGTGATCTCGTCCGTTGGATAAAAAGTCGATTAACAGATGTAATCTGAGGGCCTCTAGTATAAGAAGGGGTGCCATCTCTCTTATTTGTATCCATCCAACTATTTTAGTTTATCAAAAGCTCATTTCTTTCTAGAGCCTCTCTTTCTAGAAACTTTCTCTCTATGATCCGAGTGAGCGAGTGATGCGTGATGGGGTGAGTGATTTTAGAACGGAATTTTGAAAGGGGATTCTTTTGTGGTTAAGTGTATGGAGTAGTGTATACAAGGAAGAAACGAAAAGGAATAAGAGAAGACAAAACGATCTCCTCCCAAGGTATAAAGGCCGCGCCACCAACCGGAAGAGGATCGAGATCTACGAAGCTCACCACCAAGGCCTAAAGCTTCCACCAGCCAAGGATAAAGGACTTCGGGATAGGAGAAACTCACCACCAAGGCCTAAAGATTCCACCAGCCAAGGATAAAGGGGTTCTTGGCTCACTACCAAGGAGTGATCTACGCTCCAAGGATAAAGAAACCGAAAGGAGTTATCCACTCTCCAAAGGAATTCACTCAAGTTGAGGAAATCTCACAATTCTCATTCATGAAATTCGTATCTCTCATACATTGGATAGTTTCCCCTATTTATAAGAGGATTTTAGCCTTAGGAAATATTAAAAATAAACTTTAATGACCTAGGAACTGAAACGTTCGACTCTCGAGCTACATAAAAATAAAAACAGCTAGGAACGAAATAAAAAGCCTTTATCAGAGGAACTAAATGCTATAATAAAAGGGTTAATACCCTAAAAAACCCCAAACTGGTACACCTGTGACAAATTTACCCCAAACTATTTTTTTGACCACCAAAAACCCCAAACTAGTACATACGTGACAGATCTACCCTCCGTTAGCTTCCGTTCGATTTTTCCGTTAATTTTGCTGACGTGGTTGCTGACGTGGCAAACCATGTGGAAATTCATAAGTTTAATACCGTTAAAAACCCCAAACTGGTATATTTATGACAAATTTACCCCAAACTGATATATTTACGATAAATTTACTCTAATTAATTTTTTTGATCATAAAAAACCTAAATTGGTACACGTGCGGCACATTTACCATCTTTCAATTTTCCCAAATTTGACTGAGTTGTGATGTCCAATAAATTTTATTTTCCGGATTACTCTAACGTTGCCTCCATATCATTAATACTTAATTTTTTTTTCCTTTTTATTGGAATCATTATTAGAAAATATTCAAAGACTACCAAATGTGCACTTCATTCTTGTGCCGAGAGGATGCCTATTAACTAAAAGATGGACAGATCGCTTGCGCACATATACAAAAGAAGTGCACATATTGTGATTGCTTCACTCGTTTTTGGTTTGTGACAAACTTGGCTTTATGTTTCTATGTCTCAGCCCCACATGGTTTACTACTTGTCCGCAATCTATTTGTACGCCTACATATCACTCTTACTTTGCTGGTCCTTATTAGCGTTACGTAGTCTTTTCTACCTTGAATTGTAAGTGTCAAAATTTTAACATGGAACTTGCATGTGAATGGTATGAGTGACTCGTACATCACATGCTCATTGAAATGTCGGAACCAAAATCACTTATGTTTGTCGCTAATTTCAGGTGTGCTTTGAGTGTGATTCTTTTGTATATGTGCGCAAGCAATCTATCCATCTTTTAGTTAATGGGCATCTTCCCGACACAAGAATGAAGTGCACATTTGGTAGCCTTTGAATAGTTTTCTAATAATGATTCCAATAAAAAAAATCAAGTATTAATGATATGAAGGCAATCTTAGAGTAATCTAGAAAATAAAATTGATTGGACATCACAACTCAGTCAAATTTGGGAAAATTGAAAGATGGTAAATGTGCCGCACGTGTACCAATTTAGGTTTTTTATGATCAAAAAAATTAATTTAGAGTAAATTTGTTGTAAATATATCAGCTTGGGGTAAATTTGTCATAAATATATCAGTTTGGGGTAAATTTGTCATAAATATACCAGTTTGGGGTTTTTAACGGTATTAAACTTATGAATTTCCACATGGTTTGCCACGTCAGCAACCACGTCAGCAAAATTAACGGAAAAATCGAACGGAAGCTAACGGAGGGTAGATCTGTCACGTATGTACTAGTTTGGGGTTTTTGGTGGTCAAAAAAATAGTTTGGGGTAAATTTGTCACAGGTGTACCAGTTTGGGGTTTTTTAAGGTATTAACCCATAATAAAAAGCCTTTACTATCACGGGAACTACATGCCATAATAAAAAGCCTTTACTATCACGGGAACTAAATGCCATTTAATCTTCGACCTTCCACATTCTCGAACCGTTAGCTTTCTGTGTTCTTGAACCTTTGGCTTTCCCAAAATTCGAGCTCCTCCCATGACCAGAAAATAATCCTTCTGAAGCTTCTTCAATTGGTCATACAAGACATCTAAAATGGCCTCCCATTGATACCTATTCATATACTGCAAAGTAATTAACATTATTCATTTAAAATGATCCATCGAAGCACATAATGCCCAACTTCTTTATTGGCTTGGATATGCATCGATGGTTCTGAGTTGGTCCATGGAGCTACGTTGGATGCTCCCGCATCAGCGAGTGAGTGTGCGATCGATTGAGCAAGGTTTGGCTTAGGCATCCAAACAATCCAAGGCAATCCACAAGTGCCTGAGTCGCCGCACGGTCATGATCCTAATTGATCGGCCCATGACACATGCATATAGAATTACCACATCATCCATTCCGTATCATGTAGCACATGCATATAGAATTACCACATCATCCATTCCGTGTCACGTAGCACATGCATATTTAGGATCATGTAAATTAGATTGCATACATATTGCGATGGTTTAAGTTATGTCATATGAATTGCATCTCACATGTCATTAAAGTAAAGCTCATGCAAATTAAATTCATATTAAGATTACATATAATTAAACTTTAAAAAAAAAAATAGATGTTGTGTCATTTAGAAATCATGTTTAGGTTATGCATCTTTAATCAGCATTTTTTGTAAGTTTTTAGAGAGTAAACCTTAATAAAGTTGTAGTTTATTTTGGTTAATGTTAGTTATGATTTCTTACAATCTATCACTTCGATTTCTTAATGTTATTTTATTGATTGTGCATCCATATGACCACCCTTTGCATGTTAGTAGCTTATGTTAAAATTAATCAAGATTTCTTGGACTTATTGAAATTAAAATGAAAAGGTACCGAAATAACGTTAGATTAATCTAGCATAATCATGTTCTTGGACTTATTGGATCTTTGATTTGCAAAAGTAAAGTATTCTCCTATACTTGGGTTTCTAATCAACCCCAATTAATTAGTGGCGGCTTCAAATTGAGTATAATTGCACATTTAAATGAATTAATTTCTTAGTGTCAAGTTGCAATTGGTAGGACTTTGGGGGGGGTGGTCGTGCTAAGTCTTTGAACTTAGTAATTCATTAGCTTTCTTTTGGGTAATTCACCTTCGGAAAGGTCGTGACAATAATTGATTAAGTAATTTTGGCTATTTCCTAGGTTAGCTATTTTTTTTGGATGATCTCTATTCCTGCGCATATTCGTTGGCATATAGACCCATTCATTGAAATACATCTTTGATTCAAGCAATACACCAACCATTTCTTGTATCTATTCTAACATGTAGGATTAGACCATCGAAACCAAAATAATGTTCCATGGAGCTTAGTACATGAATTTTTCACTCAACTTGAACTCGGTCCATGGTAAACCTATACCTGTCCTTCAAGATTGATCAGCTCAACATGACTTGATCATGCAAATTTTGTGCAATCGTGGCACAAGCGTAAGTTGGATAGAGCTAAGCTCAAATTCAAGTTTCCAAAGTACAACAAAATTGATGAATGATACTACGTTTACGTGAAGTTTTTGTTTGTGACTACGTGAATAGTTACAACACTTTCGCTCTTTGTAAAATGATGATATAATTTTTGAACGCAAATGTATGGTCTAGAGGATTTGATTGCTAAAATCCTATGCCCACGACTTTGTGCAATGAATATTGTCAACTACCAACAAAAATCAATATAATTATTAACATGTGACATAAATCATGTGATTAAACTGTTCATACAACACCCCTCTACCTACAAAACTCTCTCAAGTACTATTTGCGGGATAATTACATCATGATTTTTAAATTTTGATTCAATATGCAATGTTGTTCCTGAATTTTAGTTCACGCGCCATGTTGTCCCTAAATTTTTAATTTATTCAAAGTTGTCAATGAACTTTTGATATCTATATAATTTAGTTCTTGAACTCTATGAAAATATTGAATTTGAATTTAAGAAAGAATTATAAGGAATATTTTATATAATCTATGAGTTAAATTGAATACGTATAAAAAATTTAAATTATATTGAATAAATTAAAATTCAGTGATAACACTGAACATTAAACTAAGCTATCCACTGTACTAGTTCGCGTCTTTTCTTGAGTTTCATCCTGTTCCTGACCACCTCGCATGCACAACACAACAAGAAATGGTCCTGTTACTTCACAGCCCACAACATGTGCCCCTATCCGACACATGGACAAGAGGCCATCTTTCAGGGTTCTGACGGTGAGCATTATTTGGCCCCGATGAACAACGTGCTTTAACTTCTTGATCCGCCCTGTGCCCAGTGAGCATTATCTGGCCCCGATGAACAACGTGCTTTAACTTCATGACCCGCCCTATGCCTAGTGAGTATCCATTGGTATTCGGAGCAAGTATTCCGTCATTACATTTCGTACATAATTTCACTTTATGATCTTTTTGGAAAGAGATATATTAGGGTGTTGTTTGGTAACCATCCCAACAGTGACTAATTCTGATTTTTTGTTCCGAGGAGCAGTTTGGGAATAGAATTACATTTGGTAAAATTTTTATTCCTGGAAACAGATTTGGAGTAGAATCAAGAATTAAAAAAAAAAAAAGTTGATTCCTGTTTCGGAAACAAATCCGAGAATCAAGTGTTCATCCGTTTTCTTTTCTTCTTCACCTACTGCCATCCCACGATTGTCATCTGTTGCTGCCGTCGCCGTTCGCCGATCGTCGGCAAATGGTCCAGCGAGCTCGCTAGGCTAGGGCGAGGTCCGGTGAGCTCGCCGGAGGCAAGCCCAGCCATTGGTGAGGCTCACCTTGCCCCGCCGGTGGCCAGGTGGGCCTCGTTTAGCCTTGGCGAGGCTCGCCCAGCCCCGTCGGTGGCTAAGCAGGCCTCGCCCAACCCTGGCAAGGCTGGCCTGGCCACCAGCGAGGCTTGGCCGATGAGGGCCGACCTCGTCGCGGATCGACGATGCTCCCGTGAGGTTGCTGGCCCTCGTTTTGCCGGTTGCTGGTTCGGTGATCGGCCTGAAGAAGAAGAAGAATAGGATAAAAAACAAAAAAAAAGTATAAAAAGTATAAAAATTATTTAAAAATTAAAATAAATTGATTTGGAATAGAATCAATGAGCACGGTACCAAATGCAATTCTATTCCAGAATCAGAAATTTTGGATAGTTACTAAACAGTTTAAAATGCTTAAAATCTGTTCCCAGGAATAGAATAAAAAAGAATCGTTTCTGATCAAAATATACTTTGGGGAATAGAATCATTACCAAACACGCCCTAGACGTGATAAAAAAATCGTACCAAATCTCTCTTACTAAATGACGTGGCATTTTTATAGAGTATTGATAATTTAATTCATCATTTCAATAGGATTATTTTAGTTAGTGTTGATACCCAAAAATACCGTTGTAGGAGCGTGATAGTCATAAGGGATAAAAAAATTCTAAAATTGTAGTTGGGACCATATATGGGCCATAATATACATCATTTCAATGTTTGGCGCAAATTGAGCTGATCGATCTCAGATATGTCGGTCTTCGCTACACTTGGTCTACCTTAGCTAGGAATGCAAGGAAGTTGAGAAAGATAGACTGTGTTTTAGTTAATAACAAGTGGAATCTTGAGTTTTCTTCTTCAGAGGCAACGTTTCTTAATCCAGGCATTTATGATCATACGTCGATGACTGTTAGGGTTCTTCAGCCGATCCGCAGGACAAAACCATTCAAGTATTTCGAGTTCTGAGCCGAGCATCCAAACTTTAAGTCGATCGTTCAACAGGTGTGGGCCAGTCCGGTTAGGGGTGTTCCTATGTTCAAGCTTGTTTCCAAGTTGAAGATGTTGAAAGCTCGTTTGAAGCTTCTTAACAAAGATGCTTTCTCTGATATTTCGGTTAAAGCTGTAGAGGCTAGAGAGACCCTTGGCAGAATCCAATCCGACCTTCAGTCCGATCCGAAAACTCTGCTCTTGCTGATTTGGAAAGACAACACCGCCATATGTTTGTTGATCTTAGAAATCAAGAAGAATCCTTATATAGGCAGAAATCTAGAATCAGATGGTTGAAAGAAGGAGATAAAAACACCAAGTTCTTCCACCACTCGGTGAAGAGAAGATAGTTATCTAATCAGATCCTTTCTGTAAAAGATCCTACGGGTGCTGTAATCACTGATCCAGTCTTGGTGCCGCAAGTGTTCGTCACTTTTTTCTCAGATTTGTTATCCCCTCACGATGCCTTGGTAAGGCCGTCAATTCAAGAGCTAAATAGGGTTATTCACCGGCCGCTCTCTCAAGATCAGATTCGCTCCCTCAGTGAACTGGTTACTGATTCTGAAATAAAGAACACGCTATTTTCGTTGGCTGTCGGCGAGGCCCCCGGGCCGAATGGATTTTCAGTAGAATTTTATAAAACCAATTGGGAAATAGTTGGGTCGTTGGTGCTGCTGTCGGTTCGGGACTTCTTTCTAGCCGGTCGCCTTCTGAAAGAGGTAAACGCCACTATCTTAGAGCTTGTTCCTAAAGTCCCGAATGCTAGTGTCGTTGCCGATTTTAGATTGATAGCTTGCTGTAACACTATTTATAAAGTGATCACAAAGATTATTGCTAACCGAATAGTAGCGGTTCTAAATGATCATATTAACCCTTCCCAAAATGCTTTTGTCAAGGGAAGAAAAATAAGAGACAATATCCTCTTAGCTCAGGAATTATTTGCAGGCTTTCACCTTAATCCTTACCTGCCTAAATGTGCTGTCAAAGTTGATTTCCATAAGGCTTACGACACTGTTGATTGGGAGTTTTTAGAACTTGTCTTGGGGGCGTTCCGATTCCCTGAGTGGCTTATCAAGTTAATCATGGCATGTGTTCGAACACCTATGTCCCCTTACCTCTTTACATTGGTAATGGAAGTGTTTTCTGGTATCTTGATATCCCAAACTGCCAATCAAAATTTTAAATATTATTGGAGATGCAAGCCGGTTAAGCTATCATATTTGTTTTTTGCCGACGATGTATTTCTGTTTTGTCAAGCGGACTCGTCCTCAGTCTCGATGCTGAAAAGAGGATTACATATCTTCTCCTCTTGGAGTGGCTTATTCCCCAACAAAAATAAAAGCGAGGTATTTATCTCTGGTGGGGACAGGTCTATCCGAAACAGAATTCTCTTGTCGTTTGGCTTTTAGGAAGGAAAATTACTGGTCCGCTACCAAGGTGTTCTTATTATCTCCTCAAGATTGAGAAGGGCGCACTGTATTGCTTTGACGGATTGTATTACCGGTAGGATTCAGTCCCGGGCGCATCGATTTCTATCATTTGCAGGTAGAATGCAACTTATAAGATCGATGCTTCACTTCGTCCAAGCATTTTGGGCGAGCGTCTTCACCCTTTCTGCCTCCGTTTATGCTGATTTCGAACACATCATGAGACAGTTCTTATGGAAAGGAGCGGGTCTTGGTCGAGGCGCAGCAAAAGTGGCGTGGGATGATGTTTGTCGGCCGAAATTTGAAGGAGGCCTTGGCTTTCGGAATCTCAAAGACTGTAATAGAGCTTTTATGGTTAAATTCATTTGGATCCTTTTCTCAGATAAGGAATCCTTGTGGTGCCGATGGGTTCACTCAGTCTTCTTGAACAAAAGAAATTTCTGGATTTCTAACTAGCCTAGGATTTGCTCGTGGACTTGGAAGAAAATTCTCCAGCTTAGGAGTCATTTTTTATCATCTTTTAGGTGGTCGGTTGGCAACGAACTAGCTGTTTCTTTATGGCATGATTACTGGCCGCCTTGTGGCCCCCTTGATGACGTTATATCTCGTTCATTCAGGGATGGAGTACACATTCCCGACTATGCGGTGGTCGCTAACCTCTTCACCCCTTTGGGCTATACGTTAAAGAATTTCTTTGATCAGATGGGGAATAACTCTCCCATCCTTGTCGCTGGAGTGTGACAAGTTCATTTGGTGTTGTGATACCTCCGGATCCTTCACGGTTGCATCGGCATGGGAGTCCATTAGAGCTAGAAAACCGTGTGTTGATTGGGCTTCTCTAGTCTGGGACAATGCTATAGCCCCTCGATACCAGTTTCTTCTGTGGCTCATATCCAAAAATCACCTTCCCACTCATATGATGCTTCTATCCTATGGTAGAATTGATTTTAACGTGTGTGCTTTTTGTAATGAAGTTCCAGACTTTATCGATCATCTATTTTTCAGGTGCGGCATCTCGGCTTCTCTGGCCTTCTTTTGGGCCGCCAGGTGTAATCTCCCTTGGAGGAATAGATGCTAGAAAGAGGTGCTCCTATGGGCCAAGAAATTCTTATTTGGGATGGATTTCTACCACAGGATCGCACGCTTCTCATTTGGAGCTTTGTGTCATCTTATATGGAAAAAGAGGAATGTAATCATCTTTCGTGGTGAATCTTTGGTGATTCCGGCTCTCAAAAACCACCTTTTCAAGGTGGTTAGAGATAGAACCATCACTTTCAGCAAGGTTCCTCCATCTCTGAGAGATAGAAGACTTCAAAGAGGCTAGGGTCTTCATCCGGCGATCTTCTCTCCTTAAGCTATCTTTGCTTTGTTTTGCCTTGTGGCTGTATTTTGTGGCTTCTCCGTTTCTTTGCTTTGGTGTTAGGACTGACGTTCGCCTTGGCTATTCTGTGTTTGTCTGGTTTCTGGTTGTCTTCCTTGTACCCTTGTGGTTGTTCTTCTAGCTGGTATTTGTTTTGCATCGGATCCCCTTCACTCTTACATTGTTCGTGAGAGTGTAGGTTTTGGGACCGATCTTTTGTACATTTGTCCTAGCTCTATATATTTATTACCATTACCAAAAAAAAAAAAAAAAGAAGAAAAAGAATAGTTAAGGATTTTGAGAAATCTTGAGCTCAATTTTGTTAGACATACAAGCAAAAACAAATAATTCTATGATAAAGTAGTTGGTTGCCACATGTTGAAACCAAGGATCATTGATGAAGATACAATATTAATGGTGGAAATAGGCTAGAATAGTTAAAAAGACGCCAAACTCAAGAGGAGCGGTTAATACTTACTTGACAAGCTAGAACCTAAATATGGATAAGGTGGTTCAAAATAAAACTTGGACCGACTCTTGAGGAGAAAGTAATTGACTTTTGATAGTTACCAAATTGGCTTATAAAAATTACGGGTAATTCAACATACAAAATAACTTTATCTTTTTTTCTCCTTACTTAGTTTAGCCTAGCCATAGTTTAAGATACTCATCGTAGATTCAATTTTGGCGAGTGTTTATATCGTAGATAGTGTGTTATCGATTAGATTCCAATGCTAACTCTTTGTCCAGTGTCGTCAATTAAATTCCAATATCGTGTCTTCATCCTCATCTAGGAGCAATGTTCACTTGGTGTCGCCTCTATGCAACGTTATCGATTAGATTATGACGTTTTATCCTCATATGCATTTAGGAGCAGCGTGTACTAGATATTCTTATCACTATCCAATGTGGTCAATTAAATTCCGACGTTGTGCCCTCATATCCATCTATGAGCATTTTACTAAGTGTCATCCTCATTGTTGAGCGTCACTAATTAGATTTTGACATTGTGTTCTCAAGCTTAGTAGAAAGCGCTACTTTTTAGGCGTCCTATTTATATCTAACATTGTTGAAGCATCTTGAATATTGTATAAATCATTGACTATCATTGATATTAAGCTTGTGTTAAGACATCGACTTCTTTGAATTCGAGATTATAAGGTGTATAGTCTGGTTCACATTTGACCCTCTCTGTCTAAAGCTGACACAAAACCTAAGTCCCCTTTAATAAAAACCAAAATATAACACTTAGTGAAAAATATTTCGTTGCGGGATCCAAAACTAGCAAAACAATGAGACATTTTTAGTACATGGATTCACATTGTAATTGTCAAAATAATGTGTTGATTTTGAATTGTTTACAAAACGTAATCCAATTGGAGAATGTATTTAGATCTTCTAAATCAAATATATATATATACACATATATATAAAAGAAATATTTTATCAGAATTGATTTTATTGAAGGCCACATCAAATCCCATGAAGATTTGTTTTTTGTTAAGGTTCCGTTCATTTCGGGGAAAATAATTTTTTGGAAAACGTTTTCCAGATTTTCCAGCGTTCGTTTTATGGAAAATGAATTCCTTAGAGAAAATTTTTTGCATCAAAGGGAAAAAGTCTTCTAAAGTAGGGGAAAATGTTTTCCACTTTTCAAAAGTGGAAAACATTTTCCTCACATGATCTCTCCTATCTTGCACCTTTACAAATCCCCATTTCTTCCTCCCCTTAGTTCTTTTTTTTTATTCGAATTATTTTCAATTTTCTTTTTTTTAATTCGAATTATTTTTAATTTTGATTTTTTTTCTTTTTCTTTTTCTTTGTTTCCCATATTCTTCTTTCTTGGCTAGTCCTTGGACTAGGCGAACCTCAAGCTTGTCGATATTAAGCTCGCGCACATCGATCTGGTGAGCCTCAAGCTTGACACTATTTTTATCTATCTTGCATGAATCTAGATATTGATGGTGATGCTTGATATAGTTTGATGAATCTTTTACTACTAAGTGGCTATACTCACCCCGTTTAGAGACTAACGTTTCAAATTAAAAGATGCCTATGTTGCCTATCGCATACAATACTTTTTATGGCATCCTAGTCGACGTTGAGTGCACCTGTTCAAAGCACACTCATGTAGGGATTCGAGGATTGGTTTTCATTCGAGTACAAGTTATGGTCATGTATGACGTTGCTTAACCTGATGGCCCGTGGTTCAGGACTTTCTATCGGTGCACATTCGTCGTGATGGGATCATGCTAGGGATGTTGTTGCTGCCGCTAGCCAATGGACCGGGGTGGGTGTGATCGCATGTGATGGGTAGCAGATAAAACTTTTTGGATAGCTGGCATTGTTTGATAGACTTTTGTGTAGGGCTTAATGAAAAGAAAAGCCAAGTGAAGGTCGGGTTATCTTCTGTGTATGTAGCTGGGTATAGAAAATCATGGCAAATTTTGGTGTATCGACCTATGATGTCTATCAAGTTTATGTAAATAAAAGTGCTAAGCTTTATCTTATAAAACCATCTAGTGGGTGTGCATCATTTCAAAAATTTTGGGATAGAGGGATAAGATTTTCACTTCCGCTATACATTTATAACTGCGTAGGGACCGTTCCAAATGATATAAACCCCATGATATATATAGACCTTCAGGTCATGAAAGAGAGGTAAGCAAGCTGTGACGACCTAAACGGATTGGGGGCTGTTTGAGGGGTGCCGCACTAAATGATTCCTTTCTCATCCCATGAAAAGCTTGAACTTGGAGGGCAGACGCATTCCAGGCCAATTCCCAAAGAGGGGAAATGTTCAATGCTTAACCATTATTGACCAAAACTAAGAAATCTTGATACCAAAACGTAGAGCGGTCACATATAGCACCTTAGTGTGCGCTTGGACTTCAAGATGAAGATCTTTCCACAGAAGGATATTTACTCGACAAGAAGTATGGCACCGCAAACTCCTCCAATTGTATCTCTCCAATAGTTTTAGGTACATGAACTTCATCCAAACTTTTGAGCAAGGGGCATTCCTATACACATTTGAAGACTTGAAGAGCTCCAGGAAGGAAATTTGAGCAGGCATCTTGCACAACTGCTCTATTACCTCCGCATTGGTCGTCTTTAGTGGTTCGAGGAGTTGTTCGTCTTTTTCATCAGTCACAGCCTTCTTTTCAACACCTTCACATGGTGAGCAGAATGAACCTGATCAACTGACGGCATTTCATTGCCTTCGTAATTCCACGGGATTACCTTGGTGCTATAAGTGGGAGGCACCTTGATCTTAGAGCATTCGATGACTTGTGGTAGTAATTTGACAAGAACGGTTCAAAACCCACACCTAAGATCTTCGGGGCTCCAAAATGGTCAACTAAGCTCACCTTGACAGGATTAACGTCAATTGCACAAGCCTTGCATAGGACAACTTCCTTAGTAGGGATGATTTCCTTGGGGTTTTGGGAATAGCTCAGAGGAGGAGTATACTTGACCAAAAAGTCCTACTTCTCGCTTGGTTGCCCAAGGGTATCCACCACCTCACGCTTCTCATGGACCTTCCTTAATTACTCCCGATCCTAATGGGAGGTCTTGTATTCATCTTAATTATTGTCATTAGAGTTGGGTTCTTCATTCCTTGACAAAGCTGGAGCGTGGTGCTCTTAATCATTCTATCTAGTTGGGCCAATGTCCTTCACATCAATAAAGAAACTAGGTGGCAGTGTGAACTTCACCTTGAAGTCATATTTGTCCCATGGTTGGCCAAGGATATCAACTACTTCACCACTTTTAAGAGCCTTTTTAATGAACTCACGGTCCAAGCAAGAAGCTCGATAATCATCCTCGCTCTTGTTGTCAAGGTCTTGGGCGCTTTCCCTTTCAAGGCTTAATGATCCTCCTTTCAAGTGTCATCTTGACTTAGGTTCTCAAAATTTCGACATTCTCAAAATTCGACCATTTTGGGGATATGATAAAGGGGTTTACTTCTATCAATGCACAATTTGTAGAATTAGACTTTGAATTGGTTTGTGAGCCATTCAAGAGTGTTAAACCTATTGGGAAATGCACATGACCAAAGAACTTGACCGGGGATTAACAATTCAATCATAAGGATTAATGTGCACGACTAAAGAACTTAAGCATGGACTCGCTCGATTTGTTGCTGAAGATTTTGGATTGCGCAATCTCGCCTTTCGTTGTGCACTTGCTCCAAAGTAAAGTGTCTTGGAACTTGATTAGCTATAAGGAATTTGTAAAAGAAGAAAGAAAGAAAATCACTCAAGTGAGACGAACCTTGAGCTTTGATACTAATCTTTTGATGCATGATGGGACAAGTGATTCTAGAATGAAAATTTTTCTTTTGGGGATTTTTTTGGTTAAGTGTATGGAGTAGTGTATCTGGGGAAGAATTGAAGGGGAATAAGAAAAGATACAACGATCTTTTACAAGGTATAAAGGCCATGCCACCAACCAATGACAGGGATCAAGATCTACGAAGTTAACCACCAGGGCCTAAAGCTTCTACCAGCCAAGGATAAAGGACTTTGGGATAGGAGAAGCACACCACCAAAGCCTAAAGATTGCACCAGCCAAGGATAAAGGGCTTCTTCGCTGACCACCTAGGGCTGATCTACGCTCCAGGGATAAAGAAACTAAAAGGAGTTATCCACACTCCAAAGAAGCTCACCCAAGCCGAGGAATTCTCACAATTTTCATTCATCAAATTACATTGGATAGTTTTCCCACGTTTATAGGAGAATTTTAGACTTAGGAAATATAAAAAAAAAAAAAACACACTTTAATGACCTAAGAACTTAGGCCTTTGACTCTTGAAATGCATCTATTAGCTTTTGGAACTTGCATTCTTGACCCTTTAGCCTTCCAAAATCGTGCTCCTCCCTTGACTAGAAAATAACCCTCCTGAAACATCATCAATTGGTCATGCAAGACGTCTAAAATGGCGTCCCATCAATAGTTATCGACATTTCACAAAGTATCGATAAGTAATTGTCCATGGAAGCATAAGATGCCCAATTTCTTTCTTGGTTTGGATAAGCATCGATGGTTCCGGGTTGGTTAATGGAGCTAGTTTGGATGCTCCTACATGATACTCTTATGCTCTATCTTTTGTATAATGACTATATATTACACATAAGATGTAGAATCATGTTCCTTTACTCACATGTCCA
This sequence comes from Eucalyptus leucophloia subsp. euroa, assembly GCA_017140325.1. NCBI lineage: Eukaryota > Viridiplantae > Streptophyta > Magnoliopsida > Myrtales > Myrtaceae > Eucalyptus > Eucalyptus leucophloia. The sequence continues at coordinate 25,427,410 of CM029473.1, read as the reverse complement.
TACACAGCCCCCAAAGAAGTTCCCCACCTTCCTTTCCAAGGTGGAAAGGGTGGCCACTTAGCAACCGCTAGTGATTAAGTACAAATACTAAACATCCCTAAAATGTTATCAACTATCCTTTGACTTGCATAAGCATCGATGGTGGATGCTACATTGGATGCTCCCACATCACCAAGCATGAATAACAATAATTTCATGCACCATGCAGCAACTTAAATCTCTTGAGTCACAATGAAGGGCGTACAAATCAACAACCTTTTCTCATGTAGCTAATATATATCCATGCTACACATGTGCAAACAATGGCATCATTCTTATCATATGCATTCCACATTCATGCTCTTTACACACGTGGACATCTCAAGAATATCATGGCATCCCACACTACCATGCTATCCTTGAGGGCATGCGGCGCAATATAATATAGTCTTGCGCCAATGCCATTAAATAATCTGAAGCTGCTCATATATCAATCTCAGATGTATGCCGACTCTAGCATCACTTCTCAAAATATGCATCCATGCACTCATTCACTTTTCAGCGTAACCATAAAACGTCTCACTCCATCGAACAAGGCAACATCTTGCATAAATCCATGAGGACAGCATTCCTGAAAGGAGCACATTCCGAAATCCATCCGCGAATGGCATCCTGTTGATTTGAGGGCGTTTGAACTTAATCACGCATCTTCCCACGTAAACGCATCAGGACGGGTTCACTACTCAGCTTAAACGCATCAGGGTCTTCAGGTGATCACATGCAAGTCCATTATTTTCTTTCTCATTAGTGGCGTGTATCTCATGATCAACCAAAACTAATTCAATAAAGAACCTGTGGTTTGACAACATATGTTGAGCATTGGCCTAAGTCCAATGTGAATCGGAAACAATATGCCTCGAAGTCGCACCGAGACCAAGAAAGAACAAATCCGTCGTGACTTGATCATCGGCCAAGTACCAAACTTAGCTCGGAAATGATACATATCAATATCGCACTGAGGTTAAGAAGCACCTACTTGTTGTGACAGGATCATCAATTTAGTATCGAACTTGATCCGGCATGCTTCCACACACGTCCAAGAACCGTTGTATATCTTGTTTTGGAGGCTCATAGTGTTCTCACGCATTGACCATGGACAATGAACATATGTGGAAAGACTACTTCTAACGAACGCATTTAAAAACATTGCCATTAAAACCAAAGAACATCACATAAAACAATAACATCCAATAACATCACAAGTTGCTTGCAATGACAATATCATCTCGAACAATCCTAGGATATTGCCTTTCAAAATAGTCTTTCATTACTTATAATTATAGAACGCTACGAATGCTTGCCATTTTCAACTTTGGAATTTGATGTGTGATGGGATGACTGATTTAAGAACAGAGATTTTTTTAGAGGCGATTTTTTTGGTTAAGTGTATGTAGTAGTGTATACGGTGAAGAAACAAAAAAGGAATAAGAAAAGATAGAGCGATCTCCTTCCGAGGTATAAAGGCTGCACCACCATCCCAGGATGATGATCGAGATCTATGAAGCTCACCACCAAGGTCTAAAGCTTCCACCAGCCAAGGATAAAGGGCTCCTTGGCTCACCACCAAGGAGTGATCTGCGCTCCAAGGATAAAGAAAACGAAAGTAGTTATCCACTCTCCAATGTAGTTCACTCAATTAGAGGAAATCTCACCATTTCCATTCATAAAATTCGTATCTCCTCCATTGACCAGAAAATAATCCCCCTGAAACTTCTTCAAATTGGTTATACAAGACATCTAAAATAGCCCCCGATTGATGGTTATCGAGATACCACAAAGTACCAAGAAGCAATTAATATTATTCATTCAAAATGATCGATCGAAGCACATAATGCCCAATTTCTTTTTTGGCTTGGATAAGTATCGATGGCTCTGAGTTGGTCGATGGAGCTACATTGGATGCTCCCGCATCATCCCCCCTGGGTTGTTTCAGATTTGTCCTTAAATCTAGAAAGTTTAAATCCTCCACGTAAGTAAAAAGGTCTCCCACATTGAATGTTTCCGAAACTCCAAACTCTCCATGAAGGTCAATGTAGGCATGAGCTTGTTCTTTCGACGAAATGGAAATCTCTCCTTCCTCAACTAAAGCCATACAAGATCGCTCAGTTGAAATTGAGTCTTCTTGTGATGTTAATTAGTTGTCTCCTTGTATGATTTTTTGGCCTCTTCAATGTTGGATGGAATCTGCTCATGGAGCTTCTTCATTGATTCAGCTATTTTCTTGCCATCAAAGCTCACTTGGGAGTTAGAAAAAATTGGAATCAAATCAATGGGTGTGAGAGGATTTCTTTCATACACAACTTCAAATGGCGATCGACTAGTAGTATAACTTGGTGATCGATTGTAAGCAAATTCAGCATGCGCGAGCTTTAAATCCTAATCTTTTAATGATTTCCTCACCATACCACGAAGAAAAGTGGTTAGAGTACGATTTGTTACCTTCGTTTGGCCATCCATTTGTGGATAGCAAGCTGTGTTGAAGAAAAGTCTTGTACCAAGCATTCTCCAGAGAGTCCTTCAGATGTGACTTAAAAACTTGGAATCACAATTTGACACAATGGTCTTTGGTACTCCATGAATGCGAATACTCTCTTTGAAATATAATTCAGGAATATGAGATGCATCATTGGTGTTGTGACATGGCACGAAATGAGCCATTTTAGAGAACCGATCGACAACCACTATGATAGCATCTTTTCCTCTTTGAGTTCTTGGTAGAGCCACAATGAAATCCATGCTAACATCTTCCTAGGGCTGTAATGGTACCGGAAGTGGAGTAGACAAATCTTGATGGAAATGGTTTTTGACCTTTGACAAGTTGCACCCCTCGAGATGACAGCATGCACAACTCCACTCATGTTTGGCCAATAGAAATGCTCTTGAAGAACCTCAAGAGTATTGTTAATACCAAAACGACCAGCCAATCCTCCACCATGCGGTTCTCAAATTAGCAATTCACAAAAAGAACTCTTTGGCACCCATAATTGATTTCCTTTAGAAGGAAACCCATCTTGCAGATAATATATACATCGAATGCCCCCCTTGCAATTGTTTATGATGATGAGAACTCTGGATCTTCAGAATAAAGTTTTTTCATTAATTGAAATCCGAGAATCCTAGAGTCCAGAATTGCAAGCATACAATATCTTCTTGATAAAGCATCTGCTACAACATTAGTATGCCCCGGTTTATATTTTGAGACGAAAGAAAATGATTGAAGAAATTCTACCCATTTTGGATGTCTCGAATTAAGCTTGTGTTGGCCGCTAATAAACTTAAGTGCCTCATGATCAAAATGAAGGACAAATTGCTTTGGCCTCAAATAATGACTATAATGATCAAGAGCTCAGACAATGTCATAGAACTCTTTGTCACAAGTTGAATAATTCCTCTTGGAATCAGATAACTTCCAACTAAAAATATGCCAATGGTTTTTGTGCTTGCAGCAGAACAAGCGAAGCAAATATATACTTTTATTTGCTAATGGCTCTCTCAACTTGTGTCTCGCTCAAGAATAGATTTTCGTTACGTATTTCCCTCCCTAGGTTGATTATTATGTGTTTTTCTGACCATCATGCATAGCATTTATACCAAATTGCCACTGTCTACCAAAAAACAAGTGGCCTACCTCCATAGGAATTACATCAGATACAACCTCATCTCGATAGTTCTTCCCAATTGAAAATGATATAAGAACGCATTTGGTTACCTTGAGTTCATGGCTTGTACGGTTGATGATGTTTTGATTGGAAGCTTCAGCTTGTCGACAAGAGTTGTCGAAGCAACATTGGTGCAGCTCCCACCATCGACGATCACCGAACACACCTTTCCGTTAATAGTGCAACGCGTGTGAAATATATTCTCCCCTTGCTCTTTACTTGGAGAAACTTCAATACGCAATGCTCTTCGGATGATCAATTATTCACCATTATCGACTTTCTCCACAACTTCTTCTTCCCCATCTAATTTGGCATTATTTTCGTCTTGATTGCTCTCGGCCTCTTGAAGCACCGAATTGATCTCCTCAATTCTTGAAGAGTCATAAATGTCCAATTTGGACAATTTGCTCGTAAATGCCCAAAACCATGGCACTTAAAGCATTTCCTTGCATCGCTTCAAACTTCTTTTGGACTTCTTTGGAAGGCTCCGCAATTTTTCCCTTGCCTTTGTCTTTTGTCGACGTACTCTCGCCCTTGCTTGTGGAAGTACCCTTAAAATAGGATGTCACCTTTGCTCTTCAATTGTTTTTCCACTTTTATGGCTAACTTGCATACGGCTTAAAAGGACCAATACGATTGAAGTTCAACCATCTCAGCAAATTCTCGATTCATGATGCCAAGGAACTTCTGAAACTTCACTCCTCATTTTGAGTTGTTGAAACTTACGAGTGTATTTTTCAACACTCACCGCTTAATGTCTTAGGGAATTCAGTTTGGGGAAGAGATCTTGGTTATAATTGTCGGGCAAGAACCTCGTTGATGCTTTACATTCTCCCACCATAGAGAAGCATATATTGTCAGCTTTAGGACATCAACCTTACATTTCTTCTCATCCGAATAGGACTTGATGTCAAAAATTCATTCGCTTGTGTGTAGCCAATCCACAAAGTCATTGGGATTGAGAATACTGTCAAACTCAGGGAGGCCCACTTTAATGTCTCTTTCATCATCCTTATGCCTCCCTCTTAATCTTCGCCATCAGAATTTTGACGAGATTCAAAATTGTCACGCCGATGCAGTTCATTGGGACACCTTGCTGGTTGTCCTTGTCTCGCCGAATTCTCTAGAAGATTGAGGACTTGCTCCATTTGTTGTTGAAGATTTTGGATTGCACGATCTCGCCTTTCATCGTGCGCTTGCTCCAAAGTCAAGCCTCTTGGAACTTGATCATGTAACAAAAGAAAGAAAGGAGTTGAACCTTGAGCTCTCATACCAATCTTTTAATGCGTGATGGGGCGAGTGATTCAAGAACGGAAAATTTTAAGAGTGTATGGAGTAATGTATACGGAGAATAAATGAAAAGGAATAAGAATAGATAGAGCGATCTCCTTCCAAGGTATAAAGGCCACGCCATCAACCAAGAATGAGGATCGAGATCTACAAAGTTCACCACCAAGGCTTAAAGATTCCACCAGCCAAGTATTAAGGGCTTCTTGGCTCAGCACCAAGGAGTGATCTACGCTCCAAGGATAAAGAAACCGAAATGAGTTATCCACTCTCCGAAGGAGTTCACTCAAGTAGAGGAAATCTCACCATTTTCATTCATAAAATTCGTATAACCTCCATTGACCAGAAAATAATCCTCCTAAAACTTCATCAATTGGTCATACAAGACATCTAAAATGGCCTCCCATTGATAGTTATTCATTCAAAATGATCGATCAAAGCACATAATGCCCAATTTCTTTATTGGCTTGGACAAGCATCGATGGTTCTTAGTTGGTCAATGGAGCTATGCTGGATGCTCCCGCATCATAATTAGATAAGCATATATCATCTTTGAAAAGTAGCCTTCAAAAAGCCTACATACTTTAGAATTCACAACATAATGAACTCTTATCATTTCCAATATATGGGAGTGTATACACATCTACCATCTTTAAGATTGGACTTTAATAAAAACATATCACATTCAAAGCCACAAACATAATATGCGTTTATCACAGTCAAGATAGGTGATCGCGTCCAACGAAAACTTATAATGATAGCCTATCACGATAACCTAATGTAATCACCATTAACCATAAACCAATGCTAACTACTCCTTAGCACAATTACCGTCCTAATCGTGGGTTAGGAAGCCACTCACTTCCAAAACTAGGCCATGGCAAGCAGCGACAAGGCTCATGGCGTGATGGTGGCTCTTGATGAAGCTCCACAAGGCTGATCGGTGGTCGGTAGCCCATGGCAAGGCTAGAACAACCACGAAATAATAGCACACGACTTGAAGGGGGTTCAATAATGGTTGGGACTTGCAGCTAACACGCAGGAACGACGGCATGACGAGATCTCGCGGCAAGGGTATCCCGGCGAGTTGAACATTGGATGTGGGCTCATGGCCACACAACCAAGAGGAAAAGGAGAGAGAAATGGGTATGAGATGAGGGAGAGTGATGGAGGAAATTCATCCAAATAAGAGGTAGGGAGAGAAAGTGAGACAAATGATGGACAAAGAGGAAAACTTGGGGAAGAAGTTGACCAATCAATGCCCCTTGACTTATTGTCCTAACTTAGGGAGCAAGAACATATCTTGGTCCTCCATTCCAACTTGGGAGCAGGAATAATCCCTATCCCTCCATCTTGCCACAAAAGTCAAAGCCTTTTAGAAGGGTCCAAAATGGTCCAATTGTCTTAATGGGCTTGTCTTTGGGCTTGGGCTTAGTTAATACAATTTGGGCAATAACAAGCTTAAAGGGCCTCACAAAAAGAACTCGCAAGTTGATGTATCATTACCCTGATAATATAACAAATGGTTCCTCTATCTCCCATGATGAGGTGAGGAGAAGAGATAAAGAAAAAAAAAATGAAAGATAGAATGGTGCAACTGTAAAGGCATCTTTTGTGCATTGCGTACGTCTATACAATGGAATTCACTTTACCCTCCATTTCCATCGATGAAAGAGAAAAAAAAATATATAGATAGAGGGTTTCTCCAATTCATATCGGCAAGTGATCCAATTACCATCCTTTGTTTTAGAGCAGTTAGAAAATACTATGATGGCTCCATTGCTTTTTATATATTTATCTCGTCTTTGAATCAGCAATCCCAATTTTTGTTTTCGTACTCTTTCATAACAATAACATAAATATTGTTTAAAAGTGTTTTGTTGTGAAAACAAAAGAGTTTGTGACGTTGAAATGGTAATGGTCACCGATAAATAAGGTAAATTCGAGAATACCCTTTATTTTATTCTAATTTCATACTACTCTTTTCATATATAATCTAATGTGCTGAAAAAAAAAATAACCATTTCTTATATCGAATTCGAGGTGCCATGCTATTATTACATAGTATTCCTATTTCATATGGTGAAGGCATAGTATTTTTTTTTTTTTTTTTGTTCTTAAAAAACTCATTGACACCAAGCGTGAGGGAATGCTAGACATTTGGTCATCTCTCCGCTAACCCTAAAGGGCAAAACTGTCTATCTATTTGGGCCCTTGTGGATGAATTTTAAAGGAAAAATGGCCATTGGGCCTTTCCAAATCATGGGCCTCCTTTGGGCTTCTAATTTCTAGCCCAATTCCACTTATCGAAAATTCAGGGTTTACCGATAAGTAAGCAATTTCATTAAGCAATGTCCAATGGTTGTCTATTAATCCTCTATAAAACCAATGGGTGGCCTTTAGAAGTTTAGTGAGTTTGACTCATGGTTGATTTGATATCAATCCACGTTTAAGCCCTTTTTTAATTCATGGATGATCTTCAATTGTCATGTAATCGTGAGGGGCCAATTACTCGTTTCAAAGTAAACAATCATTTGGAATTGGTTTGGGATTGTTCATAATTAATATGGTAATCGTACATAATCACCCACAAGTCGATTATATACAATTATTGAATCGATCAATAATTCTTCGTAGATCGATTTGAAACGGCTTAAGTTTGTCCCTCATCGATCCTTATGATCAAATTATTAATCCATGGTACAAACTTAGTCTCGGACTTAGTTAATCTGATATGGGCCTAAACAAGCTTAAAAGGCCTTAAAGGGCAAAACTGTAGTTTCCATCTATTTGGGCCCTTGTGGACGAATTTAAAGTGAATGTGGCCCATTGGGCCTTTCCAAATTCGTGGGCCCCCTTTGGCCTTCCAATTTCCGGCCCAATTCCACTTTTCCAAAATTCATGGTTTACCGATAAATAAAGAATTTGATTAAGCAATGTCCAATGGTTGTCGCTTAATCCTCTATAAAACCGACGGGCGACCTTTAGGAGTTTTGTAAGTTTCGCCCCTGGCTGATTTGATGTCAATCCACATTTAAGTCATTTTTAATTCAAGGATGTTCTTCGGTTGTCATGTAATCATGAGGGTTCAATTCCTCATTCCAAGGTACATGATCTTTTGAAATTGGTGGTCATTTGTAATTAATATTGTAATTGTATGGAATCACCCACAATCCGAGTAAATACTATTATCGAATCAATCTATATTAAGCACTTGACTATATCAACTTCAATAAGCTTCTACCAAAATCTCCTACATCGTTAGTTACACTCAACCGTCCCCGAAATTTCAATATCTCATCTCCCACTAATTGAAAGTCTAGTCTCCTCTTTTCCGCACTCTCTTGTAGAATCTTTTGGATTGATGGGTCCATTGATTGTAACGCCTTAATCCTAGTTTACACTTCAGGTGGAATCCAAGAGTCACCAAAAGAATCAAGAGGTGACTTCCTTCAAATTTAAAATCCAAATTCCTTATCAAGCAATTCGTACATTTGCACCTTAAATTCCTTTAATTCTGACAGTGACATTTGATGTGGGGCCTTGGAGATTGGTTCAGTTCCAAGGGCCAGCTCAATGATGAGAATTCTATCTCCCTTTCTGAAGGCAATCCTAGCAATTCCTTTAAAAATACGTCTGTGAAGTCTCACATCACAACAATATCACCCAACTTTGGCTCTTCCATTGTCATACCATTGCCAAACAGTCCTGGCAACCTTCCTTTAGCAACCGTTCTACTTTGAGCGATAGAATCAAGGGGATAGAGGGTCCTCCGCCTTTATCTACAAATTCGTAACGAGAACTACCCAACAGGTTGAATTGTATAATCTTACTACAACAGTCAACCATGGCTCTTTGTTTATTGAACCAAACCATTCCAATTATCACATCAAAGTCATACATAGCCATAGCAGCTAAATCTATCCATTTCTTGTGCCTATTAACAACTATCTCATACCCTTGACACAAGTAACACCTTATCATTCATAAGGACGCAGATGCTAAGGATCATGTCCACTGGTTTCAAATTCAATCCAGTTAATGTAATTAATTGTTCTACTATGAATGAATGCTTAGCTCTCATATTCAACAACACATAAGCATAAGCAGCATGCTGGTATATAAGGAGATTATACCTATAATTATGGCTCAAGAGTGTTCACTTCCTCTCTGGTTGTCGCAAACACCTTTCCCTAATCTGGAGGTCGATCAAGGTTCTGCGGTGTGACTCCAAATTGTTGTCCCATGAAAAGCTGTTGAGGTTTCATTCCGAAGGGTCAACGTGGACAGTTTCACACATGATGGCTCGGTCAGCCACATCCAAAACATACTCCCATCTTTGTGTGGCATGGTGCTGTCCCATGATACTTGCCACAGAATCGGCATCCATTGTTCAAGCTGTGTGCCGACTTTTTAACGGCATTCTCTCTATTGGGAGGGACGAGATGTTTTGCTCCAATCATTAGCCATTTCCCAAATCAATGATTGTCCTTGTTGGAAGCAAACGACAATCCAAATGCAGCTACTCAATTTGACTTATCCCTTTCAATAAACTAGGCCCTTTCATATAGCTTATCGTAGTCCTTCAGGTTCAGGGTTACTAGCTGGCTACAAATATCCAATAATGTCAGTCCATCTTGGAATCTCCTCACTTGGTCTATCAAATCCTTGATCATCCTTGCCGCATACCTCAACAACTCGGCAAAGTATTGATTGACGGACAGCTGATTCTGGTAGAGTCATAGAAACTCAGCTATCTTCTGCTCTTGTGCACACCTAGAAATGTACTTTCTGTTGAATGCTTCCATGAATGCACCCCAAGTTGGGATTATGTTTTCAAGAAAGACTCTTCCTCGAGTGGCGTCCCACCAATCATTAGCGTTACCTTGCAGTTGGTAAATAGCCAATGTCACATTTTCCTCCTCTGTTTACCTTAGTATTACAAAACTTTCTCTAACTCAAGATCACCCTTTTCGGTGAACTGTGGTGGCTTCAACTTATGCATCCTATCTCCAGCTAACGGGGTGATGCAGGAGCATCCAACGTAGCTCCATCGACCAACTCATAACCATCGATGGCAAATAAAGAAGTTGGGCATTATGTGCTTCGATGGATCATTTTGAATGAATAATATTAGTTACTTATCGATTCTTTTTGGTATATCGATAACTATCAATGGGAGGCCATTTTAGATGTTTTGTATGACCAATTGATGAAATCTCAGGGGGATTATTTTCTGGTCAAGAGAGGAGCTCGAATTTCAGGAAGGCTAAAAGTTCACGAATGCGGTTCAAGAATATGGAAAGCCAAAGGTTCAAGAACACGGAAAGCTAACTGTTCGAGAATGTGGAAGGCTGAAGATTAAAGGCATTTAGTTCCCGTGTTAATAAAGGCTTTTTATTAAGTTCCTAGGTGTTTTTATTTTTATGTAGTTCAAGAGTCAACCGTTTAAGTTCCTAGGTCATTAAAGTTCGTAGATCTCGATCCTTATCCTCGGTTGATGGTGAGGCCTTTATACCTTGGGAGGAGATTGTTGTATCTTTTCTTATTCCTTTTCGTTTCTTTCTCGTATACATTACTACATACACTTAACCACAAAAATCCCCTTTGGAAAATCCATTCTAGAATCACTCACCCCATTCTAGGATCGAGATCTATGAAGCTCACCACCAAGGCCTAAAGCTTCCACCAGCCACGGATAAAGGACTTCGGGATAAGAGAAGCTCACCACCAAGGCCTAAAGATTCCACCAGCCAAGGATAAAGGGCTTCTTGGCTCACCACCAAGGAGTGATCTATACTCAAAGAATAAAGAAACCGAAAGGAGTTATCCACTCTCCAAAGGAGTTCACTCAAGTTGAGGAAATCTCACCATTGTCATTCATGAAATTCGTATCTCCCATACATTGGATAGTTTCCCCTATTTATAGGAGGATTTTAGCCTTAGGAAATATTAAAAACAAACTTTAATGACCTAGGAACTTAAACGTTCGACTCTTGAGTTACATAAAAATAAAAACACCTAGAAACTTGTAAAAAGCCTTTATTAACACGGGAACTAAATGCCTTTAATTTTCGGCCTTCCACATTCTTGAACCGTTAGCTTTCCGTGTTCTTGAACCTTTGGCTTTTCATATTCTTGAACCGCATTCGTGAACCTTTAGCCTTCCCAAAATTTGAGCTCCTCCCTTGACCAGAAAATAATTATCCTGAAACTTCATCAATTGGTCATACAAGACATCTAAAATTGCCTCCCATTGATAACTATAGATATACCACAAAGTGCGGATAAGTAATTAACATTATTCATTCAAAATGATCCATCGAAGCACATAATGCCCAACTTCTTTATTGGCTTGGATAAGCATCGATGGTTCTGCGTTGATCGATGGACCTACGTTGGATGCTCCCGCATCATCCTCCCCGGGTTGTTTGAGATTTGTGCTCAAATCTAGAAGGTTTTCATCCTCCAAGTAAGGAGAAAGGTCTCCACGTTGAATGTTGCTGAAACTCCAAACTCTCTCGAAAGGTCAATCTTGTAAGCATTGTCACCAATTCGCTCAATAATTTTAAAGGGGCCATCAGCTCTAGGCATGAGCTTGTTCTTTCGTCGAAATTCAAATCTCTCCTTCCTCAAGTGAAGCCACCACACAAGATCGCCCGGTTGAAATTGAGTCTTCTTGCTATGTTGATTAGCTTTCTTCTTGTAAGATTTGTTGGCCTTTTCAATCTTGGATTGAATTTGCTCGTGGAGCTTCTTCATTGATTCAGCTCTTTTCTTGCCATCAAAGCTCACTTGAGAGTTAGACGGAATTGGAATCAAATCAATGGGTGTGAGAGGATTAATTCCATACACAACTTCAAATGGCGATCAACCAGTTGTATAACTTGGTGATTGATTGTAAGCAAATTCAGCATGCACAAGCTTTAAATCCCAATCTTTCAAAGATTTACTCACCACACCACAGATAAGAGTGGTTAGAGTACGATTTGTCACCTCCCTTTGGCCATCGGTTTGTGGATGACAAGCTATGCTGAATAAGAGTCTTGTCCCAAGGATTCTCCAAAGAGATGCATCATTGGTCTTGCGACATGGCACAAAATGAGCCATTTTAGAGAACCAATCGACGACCACCATGATAGCATCTTTCCCTCTTTGATTTCTTGGTAAAGCCACAATGAAATCCATACTAACATCTTTCCTAGGGCTGCAATGGTACCGGAAGTGGAGCATACAAACCTTGATGGAAATGGCTTTTTGATCTTTGACAAGTTGCACACCTTGAGATGATAGCATGCACATCTCCACTCATCTTTGGCCAATAGAAATGCTCTTGAAGAACCTCAAGAGTTTTGTTAATGCCAAAATGACCAGCCAATCCTCCACCATGCGCCTTCAAATAAGCAATTCATGAAAAGAACTCTTGGGGATACATAATTGATTTCCTTTAAAAAGAAACCCATCTTGCAAAGAATATATAGCTTGAACTCCCCATTTGCAATTGTTGATAATGGATGAGAACTCTACATCTTCAGAATAAAGTTCTTTCATTGATCGAAATCCAAGAATCCTAGAGTCCAGAACAGCAATCATAGAATATCTTCTCGATAAAGCATCTGCTGCAACATTAGTGTGCCTAGGTTTATATTTTGAGACAAAAGAAATTGATTGAAGAAATTCTACTCATTTTGCATGTCTAGAATTAAGCTTGCTTGAGGAAGCACCCTTAAAATAGGATGTCGCCTTTGTTGAGGTTCTGGAGGAAAACCTCTTGCTCTTCAATTGTTTTTCGACTTTTATGGCTAACTTGCATACGTCTTCAAAGGACCAATACGGTTGAAGTTCAACTATATCATCAATTCATGCCGCCAAGAAAACGAGCGGTGGTTTGCTCGGGAACTTCCGGAACTTCACTCCTCATTTTGAGTTGTTCAAACTCACAAATGTATTCTTCAACGCTCATCCCATGTTGTCTTAGGGAGTTTAGTTTGAGGAAGAGATCTTGCTTAGAGTTGTCGGGCAAGAACCTCTTTGGCCAATAGAAATATTCTTGAAGAACCTCAAGAGTTTTGTTAATGCCAAAATGACCAGCCAATCCTCCACCATGCGCCTCTCGAATAAGCAATTCATGAAAAGAACTCTTTGGGATACATAATTGATCTCCTTTAAAAAGAGACCCATCAACTTCTTGAGTTTTTCCCGAGACTTGATTCGGCCTTTTCCTTCCCTTGCTTATTGATGCTTTAGATTCCCCCACCATAGAGAAGCATATTTGGTCAACTTTAGGACGGCAACGTTACATTTCTTCTCATCCGAATATGATTTAAAGTCAAAAATTCGTTCAGTTTTGTGTAGCCAATCCTCAAAGTCGTCACGATTAAGATTACTGTCAAACTTAGGGACCTCCACTTTAATGTCTCTTTCATCCTCCTTATGCCTCCCTCTCCGTCTTCGTCTTCGGATTGGAGATTTAGAATCACTAGAGTGCAGAATCGTTCGGTTTTCTCTAGTGAACTCGGAATCGTCATCAGAATTTTGACGTGATTTAGAATCGTCACGCCGATGCCGTTCATTGGGACGCCTTGCTAGTTGTCCTTGTCTCATCGGATTCTCTAGAAGATTGAGGACTCGCTTCATTTGTTATTGAAGATTTTGGATTGCATGATCTCGCTTTTCATTGTGCGCTTGCTCCAGAGTCAAGCCTCTGGGAACTTGTTCATCCATAAGGAATTTGTAACAAAAGAAAGAAAGGAATCACTCAAATGAGTTGAACCTTGAGCTCTCCTACCAATATTTTGATGCGTGATGGGGTGAGTGATTCTAGAACGGATTTTCAGAGGGGATTTTTGTGGTTAAGTGCATGGAGTAGTGTATACGAGGAAGAAATGAAAAGGAATAAGAAAAGATAAAACGATCTCCTCCCAAGGTATAAAGGCCTCGCCACCAACCGAGGATGAGGATCAAGATCTACGAAGCTCACCACCAAGGCCTAAAGTGATGCGGGAGCATCCAACGTAGCTCCATCTAACAACTCGGAACCATCAATGTTTATCCAAGCGAAAAGAGAAATTGGGCATTATGTGCTTCGATGGATCATTTTCAATGAATAATGTCAATTTCTTATCGGTACTTCATGGTATATCAATAACTATCAATGGGAGGCCATTCTAAATGTCTTGAATGACCAGTTGATGAAGTTTCAGACGGATTATTTTCTGGTCAAGGGAGGAGCTCGAATTTGAAGGTTCGAGAATGCAGAGGGCCGAAGATTAAAGGCATTTAATTCCCGTCTTAATAAAGGCTTTTATTAAGTTATTATGTGTCTTTATCATTGTGCAGCCCAAGAGTCGAAGGTTTCGGTTTCTAGGCTATTAAGGTCTGTTTTGAATGTGTATTAAGGTTTCAGTTTCTAGGCTATTAAGGTCTGTTTTTAATATGTATTAAGGTGTCAGTTTCAAGGCTATTAAGGTCTGTTTTTAATATGCATTAACACTAAAACCCTCCTATAAAGAGGGGAAAACTATCCAATGTAAGGGACACGAATTTTATGAATGAGAATTGTTAGATTTCCTCAAGTTGAGTGAATTCCTTTGGAGAGCGGATAACTCCTTTCGGTTTCTTTATCCTTGGAGCATAGATCACTCCTTGGTGGTGAACCAAGAAGCCCTTTATCCTTGGCTGGTGGAACCTTTAGGCCTTGGTGGTGAGCTTCTCCTATCCCGAAGTCCTTTATCCTTGGCTGGTGGAAGCCTTAGGCCGTGGTGGTGAACTTCGTAGATCTCGATCCTCATCCTCGGTTGGTGGCGCTGCCTTTATACCGTGGAAGGAGATTGTTTTTATCTGTTCTTATTCCTTTCCATGTCTTCCCCGTATACACCACTCCATACTCTAAACCACAAAATTCCCCTTATAAAAAATCTCTGCTCTCGAATCACTCAACCCATCACGCATCAAAATATTGGTATCAGAGCTCAAGGTGCAACTCATTTGAGTGATTCCTTTCTTTCTTTTGTTACAAATTCCTTATGGATGAACAAGTTCCTAGAGGCTTGACTTTGGAGCAAGCGCACAGCGAAAGGCGAGATCGTGCAATCCAAAATCTTCAACAACAAATGGAGCGAGTCCTCAATTGATGTGGGAGCATCCAACGTAGCTCCATCCAACAACTCGGAACCATCAATGTTTATCCAAGCCAAGAGAGAAATTGCGCATTATGAGCTTCGATGGATCATTTTCAATGAATAATGTCAATTTCTTATCGGTACTTCGTGGTATATCAATAACTATCAATGGGAGGCCATTCTAAATGTCTTGAATGACCAGTTGATGAGGTTTCAGAAGGATTATTTTCTGGTCAAGGGAGGAGCTCGAATTTGAAGGTTCGAGAATGCAGAAGGCCGAAGATTAAAGGCATTTAATTCCCGTGTTAATAAAGGCTTTTATTAAGTTATTATGTGTTTTTATTGTTATGCAGCCCAAGAGTCGAAGGTTTCAGTTTCTAGGCTATTAAGGTCTGTTTTTAATATGTATTAAAGTGTCAGTTTCTAGGCTATTAAGGTCCGTTTTTAATATGCATTAACACTAAAACCCTCCTATAAAGAGGGGAAAACTATCCAATGTAAGAGATACGAATTTCATGAATGAGAATTGTGAGATTTCCTCAACTTGAGTGAATTCCTTTAGAGAGTGGATAACTCCTTTCGGTTTCTTTATCCTTGGAGCGTAGATCACTCCTTGGTGGTGAGCCAAGACGCCCTTTATCCTTGGCTGGTGAAATCTTTTGGCCTTGGTGGTGAGCTTCTCCTATCCCGAAGTCCTTTATCCTTGGCTGGTGGAAGCTTTAGGCCTTGGTGGTGAACTTCGTAGATCTCGATCCTTATCCTTGGTTGGTGGTGCTGCCTTTATACCTTGGAAGGAGATTGTTTTTATCTGTTCTTATTCCTTTCCATTTCTTCCCCGCATACACTAATCCATACACTTAACCGTAAAAATTCCCCTTATAAAAAATCTTCGTTCTTGAATCACTCAACCCATCACGCATCATCAATCTTCTAGAGAATCTGGTGAGAGAAGGACAACCAGCAAGGCGTCCCAATGAACGGCATTGGCGTGATGATTCTGAATCTCGTCAAAATTCTGATGTCGATTCCGAGTCCACTAGAGACAACCGAACGATTTTGCACTCTAGTGATTCTGAATCTCCAATTCGAAGACGAAGACGGAGAGGGGGGCATAAGGAGGATGAAAGAGACATTAAAGTGGAGGTCCCCGAGTTTGACGGTAATCTTAATCCCAACGACTTTGTAGATTGGCTACACAAAACTGAAGGAATTTTTGAATTCAAATCCTATTCGGATGAGAAGAAATGTAAGGTTGCTATCCTAAGGTTGACCAAATATGCTTCTCTATGGTGGGAGAATCTAAAGCATCAACGAGCAAGGGAAGAAAAAGGCCGAATCAAGTCTTGGGAAAAACTCAAGAAGTTGATGAAGAAGAGGTTCTTGCCTGACAACTATAAGCAAGATCTCTTCCTCAAACTGAACTCCCTAAGACAACATGGGATGAGCGTTGAAGAATACATTCGTGAGTTTGAACAACCCAAAATGAGGAGTGAGTTTCCAGAAGTTCCCAAGCAAACCATCGCTCGTTTTCTTGGTGGCATGAATCGAGAAATTGCTGATATGGTTGAACTTCAACCGTATTGGTCCTTTGAAGACGTATGCAAGTTAGCCATAAAAGTGGAAAAACAATTGAAGAGCAAGAGGTTTTCCACCAGAACCTCAACAAAGGCGACATCCTATTTTAAGGGTGCTTCCTCAAGCAAGGAGGAGAGTTCGTCGGCAAAAGACAGAGGCAAGGGAAAGAATGCAGAGCCTTCCAAAGAAGTCCAAAAGAAGTTTGAAGGTGATGCAAGGAAATGCTTTAAGTGCCATGGCTTTGGGCATTTACAAGCAAATTGTCCAAATCGGAGAGTTATGACTCTTCAAGAAATTGAGGAGATCAATTCGGCGCTTCAAGAGGCTGATGATAATGAAGACCAAAATATTTCCGAATCTGATCGGGAAGAAGAAGTTGTTGAGAAAGCTGATGATGGTGAGCTGTTGATCATCCGAAGAGCATTGCATGTTGAAGTTTCTCCTAATAAAGAGCAAAGGGAGAATATATTTCACACGCGTTGCACTATTAATGGAAAGGTGTGTTCGGTGATCATCGATGGTGGGAGCTGCACCAATGTTGCTTCGACAACTCTTGTCGACAAGTTGAAGCTTCCAACAACGAAACATCCTCAACCATACAATCTCCAATGGCTCAATCAAGGGAATGAACTCAAGGTAACCAAACGTGTTCTTATATCATTTTCGATTAGGAAGAACTATCGAGATGAGGTTGTATGTGATGTGATTCCAATGGAGGCATGCCACTTGTTATTGGGTAGACCGTGGCAATTTGATATAAATGCTATGCATGACGGTCGGAAAAACACACTCTTTTCAGAAGGAACAAAAATGCATTACTCTTTTACCATTGAGCCCTTATTCGATACATAATAATCAACCTGGGGAGGGAAACACTTGAAGGAAAATCTGTTCTTGAGTGAGACACGGGTTGAGAGAGCCATTAGCAAACGAAAGAATGTTTTTGCTTTGCTTGTGGTCGAGAAAAAGAGTGAGATGGAGCTACCCATACATCCAAAAATGCATTGCTTGTTGAAAGAATTTGTAGATGTGTTTCCGGAGAATTTGCCACTTGGATTACCTCCCATAAGAGGTATTGAGCATCAAATTGATTTGATCCCCGGTGCGTCGCTACCAAACAAGCCAGCTTATCGATGCAATCCGGAGGATACAAAGGAGTTGCAAAGACAAGTCAATGAACTTATTCTCAAAGGATACGTTCGAGAAAGCATGAGTCCCTACTCTGTTCCGGCTCTACTTGTGCCTAAGAAGGATGGTACATATCGTATGTGTGTTGATAGCCGGGCCATCAACAATATCACCATTAAGTATAGGTACCCTATACCTAGACTTGATGATATGCTAGATGAATTATATGGTTCTTCTGTGTTTTCAAAGATAGATTTGCGGAGTAGTTATCATCAAATCAGAACGCGAGAATGTGATGAATGGAAGACAGCTTTCAAGACCAAGGGAGGCCTTTATGAGTGGTTGGTTATGCCATTCGGATTATCTAATGCTCCGTGTACTTTCATGAGACTTATGAACCAGGTTCTTCGTTCCTTTATTGGTCAATTTGTCGTTGTTTATTTCGACGATATTCTTGTTTATAGTAGAAATGAGGAGGAGCATATCTCTCATCTAATACAGGTCTTTAATGTCTTGAGAGAACAAAAACTATATGCTAAAATGGAGAAATGTGAGTTCTTCTCTCCAAGCATTGTGTTTCTTGGTTATGTGGTTTCCAAAGATGGAATCTCTGTTGATCAAGCCAAGGTAGAAGCTATGAAGACTTGGCCGGTTCCGAAGTCTATTTCTGATGTAAGAAGTTTTCATGGACTTGTTTCTTTCTATCGACGGTTTGTCAAAAATTTTAGTACCGTCATGGCTCCTATAACTGAATGCATGAAGAATGGTGCTTTTGAATGGACAAAGACTGCTCAAAACGCCTTTGAGGTAATCAAGCAGAAACTTTGTGAGTCTCCTATTCTTGCACTTCCTGATTTTGATAAAGTATTTGAAGTTGAGTGTGATGCAAGCGGAGTTGGTATTGGTGCTGTTCTGGTGCAAGCACAAAAACCATTGGCATATTTCAGTGAGAAGTTATCTTATTCCAAGAGGAATTATTCAACTTATGACAAAGAGTTCTATGCCATTGTCCGAGCTCTTGATCATTGGAGTCATTATTTGAGGCCAAAGCAATTTGTCCTTCATTCTGATCATGAGGCGCTTAAGTTTATTAGTGGCCAACGCAAGCTTAATCCGAGACATGCAAAATGAGTAGAATTTCTTCAATCCTTTTCTTTTGTCTCGAAATATAAACCTGGGCACACTAATGTTGTAGTAGATGCTTTATCAAGAAGATATTCTATGCTTGCGGTTCTGGACTCTAGGATTCTCGGATTTCAATCAATGAAAGCACTTTATTCTGAAGATGCGGAGTTCTCATCCATCATCAACAATTGCAAACGAGGAGTTCAAGGTATATATTCTTTCCAAGATAGGTTTCTTTTTAAAGGAAATCAATTATGTGTGCCGAAGAGTTCTTTTCGCGAATTGCTGATTAGAGAAGCGCATGGTGGAGGATTGGCTGGTCATTTTGGTATTAACAAAAAACTCTTGAGGTTCTTCAAGAGCATTTCTATTGGCCAAAGATGAGCGGAGATGTGCATGCTATCATCTCAAGGTGTGCAACTTGTCATAGATCAAAAAGTCATTTCCATCAAGGTTTGTATACTCCACTTCCGATACCATTACAACCTTGGGAAGATGTTAGCATGGATTTCATCGTGGCTCTACCAAGAACTCAAAGAGGAAAAGATGCTATCATGGTGGTCGTTGATCGGTTCTCTAAAATGGCTCATTTCGTGCCATGTCACAAGACCAATGATGTATCTCATATTGCTGAATTATATTTCAAAGAGATTATCCGCATTCATGGAGTACCAAAGACCACCATTGTGTCGGATCGTGATTCCAAGTTCTTAAGCTACTTTTGGAGGACTCTATGGAGAATGCTTGGTACAAGACTCTTATTTAGCACGGCTTGTCATCCCCAAACTGATGGCCAAACGGAGGTAACAAATCGTACTCTAACCACTCTTCTTCGTGGTGTGGTGAGTAAATCTTTGAAAGATTGGGATTTAAAGCTTGCGCATGCTGAATTTGCTTACAATCGATCGCCAAGTTATACTACTGGTCGATCGCCATTTGAAGTTGTGTATGGAATTAATCCTCTCACACCCATTGATTTGATTCCAATTCCGTCTAACTCTCAAGTGAGTTTTGATGGCAAGAAAAGAGCTGAGTTAATGAAGAAGCTCCATGAGCAGATTCGATCCAACATTGAAAAGGCCAACGAATCTTACAAGAAGAAAGCTAATCAACATCGCAAGAAGGCTCAATTTCAACCGGGCGACCTTGTATGGCTTCACTTGAGGAAGGAGAGATTTCCATTTCGTTGAAAGAACAAGCTCATGCCCAGAGCTGATGGTCCCTTTAAAGTTTTGGAGCGAATTGGTGACAATGCTTACAAGATTGACCTTCCGGGAGAGTTTGGAGTTTCAGCAACATTCAATGTGGGAGACCTTTCTCCTTACTTGGAGGATGAAAACCTTCTAGATTTGAGGACAAATCTCAAACAACCCGGGAAGGATGATGCGGGAGCATCCAACGTAGCTCCATCCAACAACTCGGAACCATCAATGTTTATCCAAGCGAAAAGAGAAATTGGGCATTATGTGCTTCGATGGATCATTTTCAATGAATAATGTCAATTTCTTATCGGTACTTCGTGGTATATCAATAACTATCAATAGGAGGCCATTCTAAATGTCTTGAATGACCAGTTGATGAAGTTTCAGACGGATTATTTTCTGGTCAAGGGAGGAGCTCGAATTTGAAGGTTCGAGAATGCAGAAGGCCGAAGATTAAATGCATTTAATTCCCATGTTAATAAAGGCTTTTATTAAGTTATTATGTGTCTTTATCGTTATGCAGCCCAAGAGTCGAAGGTTTCGGTTTCTAGGCTATTAAGGTCTATTTTTAATGTGTATTAAGGTTTCAGTTTCTAGGCTATTAAGGTCTGTTTTTAATATGTATTAAGGTGTCAGTTTCAAGGCTATTAAGGTCCGTTTTTAATATGCATTAACACTAAAACCCTCCTATAAAGAGGGGAAAACTATCCAATGTAAGGGACACGAATTTTATGAATGAGAATTGTGAGATTTCCTCAAGTTGAGTGAATTCCTTTGGAGAGCGGATAACTCCTTTCGGTTTCTTTATCCTTGGAGCATAGATCACTCCTTGGTGGTAAACCAAGAAGCCCTTTATCCTTGGCTGGTGGAATCTTTAGGCCTTGGTGGTGAGCTTCTCCTATCCCGAAGTCCTTTATCCTTGGCTGGTGGAAGCTTTAGGCCGTGGTGGTGAACTTCGTAGATCTCGATCCTCATCCTTGGTTGGTGGCGCTGCCTTTATACCTTGGAAGGAGATTGTTTTTATCTGTTCTTATTCCTTTCCATTTCTTCCCCGTATACACTACTCCATACACTAAACCACAAAATTCCCCTTATAAAAAATCTCTGTTCTCGAATCACTCAACCCATCACGCATCATAAAGCTTCCACCAGCCAAGGATAAAGGACTTCAGGATAGGAAAAGCTCGCCACCAAGGCCTAAAGATTCTACTAGCCAAGGATAAAGGGCTCTTGGCTCACCACCAAGGAGTGATCTACGCTCCAAGGATAAAGAAACCGAAAGGAGTTATTCACTCTCCAAAAAAGTTCACTCAAGCAGAGGAAATCTCACCATTTTCATTTATAAAATTTGTATCTCCATACATTGGATAGTTTCTCCTATCTATAGGAGGATTTTAGACTTACGAAATATAAAAAACATACTTTAACTAGGAACTTAAACCCTTGACTCTTGAAAACTACATAACAATAAAGACACCTAAGAACTTAGGAAATGCATTTATTAGCATGGGAATTTGATTTCTTGATGCTGTCCTTCTGCATTCTTGAACCTTTAGCCATCCAAAATTCGTGCTTCTCCCTTGACCAGAAAATAATCCTCTTGAAACTCCATCAATTGATCATGCAAGACAATCTAAAATGGTCTCCCATCAATAGTTGTTCACATACCACAAAGTATCGATAAGTAATTAACATTATTCATTCAAAATGATCCATCAAAGCACATAATGCCCAACTTCTTTATTGTCTTGGATAAGCATCGATGGTTCTGCGTTGGTCGATGAACCTACGTTGAATGCTCCCGCATCACAAAGCAATCCCGAAAAAACTACTATATTCTATCTCAGAGAGGGGAAAAGAAACCTTCCTCTCTCCTTCCTCTCTCCTCCTCCTCCTCTCTCATTGTAGGGTCAAAAGGAAAGACGAGAAATCCTTCGAGTGAAAAGTATATAGATAAAGAGATAATCAATGTACGCGACGATGTCATCTTGGTCGTCGCTATCGATGAGGAAGCTGTGCCCCAAATTGGATAGGGAGGACGGGCTCGACACCGTCCTAAAGGTGCCCATCCCAGAGGAGATGTTCACCAGCATGGGTAGCAATGCCGTGCTGAGGTGGCAGAACCTCCGTGCTCTAATGAAGGCCCAGTCCTTGTCCTCCTCCGCCATCGATTATTGCAACAAGTCCTCCTCTTCTGGTTCGTATGCTTCATCTTCTTCGTCATCAGAATCACCGCCACAACAGCATCTGTCATCTGGGTCGAGGTACGAGTTCATGGCTCTGCTCAAGCTCGTCGGGTCGCCTCTCATTCCTTTCCAAGTCCAGTCGGATCAGGCTCTAACCCGACCCCTCAAGGGTTGCTCCATTGTAAGCCTACTCCTAACCTCCTGTCATCACTAACTTTCCCGCCAAAAACAAGAAGAACAATCCTTAGTTCTCTTTCAGATGATTAATTCGTTATTGTGCTTGGAAAGCAATATTTTGCCCTCCACTTTGGTCGCTGCAAAAGTTTACGCACCAGAAGATCCTATGTCGATGGATCACGAAATCATGTTTGATTTATTTGCAAATTATCATGTTCTTTTCTTTCATTTTTGTCCTTGAGAAAATGGTTTTTCATGATAGGGTATTCGTGGCTTGCATATGTAATTGTTTGATATATTCTCCTTTATTTTCCTACTGTTCTGAGAATGAAATTAAAGTAAATCTCTCTGTGGCATTATGATAAACAGGAAGCCTCGACCGCGCAGTACATAATTCAGCAGTACTTGGCGGCCACAGGAGGACAAGGGGCATTGAACGCTATGCACAGCATGTACGCGGTGGGGCAGGTGAAGATGGCGGTGTCTGAGATGCGGCAGGGCGATGGCTGCGTACACGCCACCGGGAGCAGCAAGGTTGCTGTGGCAGAAGAACCCCGATCTCTGGTACCTCGAGCTGGTGGTTGCGGGACTCAAGGTGAGCGCGGGCAGCGACGGCAAAGTCGCTTGGAACCAGCCTTGCCATGCCAATCGCGGTCCTCATAGACCCCTTCGCTGCTTCTTTCAGGTATCCTTTTCATGATTACTCTTAAAACTTCTGGCTTTAGAAATCAGCATTCTCGGTAAAACGTGTGTCGGGCTTGGGTAGCTTCACGTTTCGAAATCTTGGTAAAAAGTGACTAGATTTGTGAGATATGAGCATTCTCATAGAAACAAAGCAGGAAGAAGTCATTTTTGAAACAAGGAATGATTGGAGATTCTTTCTGCAGAACCAGAAAGGATCAGATTTTCCAGGGAAAGAACTTCAAATCAAATGCCGTAAAATAAAAAATAATCAACAATTGTCATCACCAATGATGAATTTATTGGAGTTGGGGGATCGTAATAACAATCGATTTGTTCAGTTTTATTGGTCCCTTTTTGGAGTCTGATCTAAATTTCCTAAATTTCATTACTTATGATAAGGGCTTGGACCCAAGATCGACGGCCAACCTATTCCTGGATGCAGTATGCATTGCGGAGAAGACGATCAACGGTGAAGACTGCTTTGCTCTAAAGATCGGGGCGACCCAAAATATCCTCAAAGCGCAGAGCTCGCCCGTCACAAGGTGTGGGGCTACTTCAGCCAGAGGACCGGCCTCTTGGTCCACTTCGAGGACACCGAGTTAGTGAGGATGAAGTCGACAAGGGGGAACAACAGTGTTTTCTGGGAAAACCACAATGGAGTCGACGATCGAGGACTACAGATACGTCGATGGGATCAACATCGCTCATGGTGGGAAGACTTCAGTGACCATGTTCAGGTATGGAGCTGCGCAAAATCACAAGCGGAAGATCGAGGAGACTTGGAGGATCGAGGAGGTAGACTTCAACATATGTGGGTTGTCCATGGATTGCTTTTTACCAACTGCAGATTTGAAGAGGGAACAAGAAGGTGGAGATCAAGGAATGTCATGAGTCAAGTTGCTGCTTATTGAATTGAATTACATAGCAAATACGTGGACAAAGAACAAAAGAAAGGCAATGTAAATACAGGAAAAAGACTTATGAATTAAGAGGATCGGTGAAGCTGTTTTTTCTTCAAGGCTCCGTTCACTTACTTTCAAGAATGTTTTCCAAGTTTTCAATGTTCGATTCATGAAAAATAAAGGAAAACACATTCTTTCACTACTCATTTGAATTATTAATTATTTTCTATTTTCCTTTTTTCTTTTCCTTTTTTGATTGAATTTTTAATTATATGTTATTTTTGTCCTTTTTCATTTTTCTTCTTCTTCAACCAGTTGCTAGCCACAACATAGGTTGGCAACAAGGCTCGAGCATAGCTTGAGAATAGGAGGCTCAAGCCTTGCCAAATCGACGACAATCGATCGTCATTAGAGGGGCAATAAGGCTCTAGCCTCATAGATCGGCAATGCTCAAGCATCATCAGAGGTTGGCAAGAGGTTGGCAAGCTCATCCGTCAGCTTGCTAGCCATCACCTTGGGCAACTGCTCAAGGTAAAGGAAAAAATAAAAAGAAAATATTAATTAAAATTTTGAATTTTTAAAAGAAAATAAAAAGGGAATTGAAAAAATAAAAATAAAAAAATGATCAAAAGGAGTGCATAGAGGAAAGTTAAATTGGGTACTGAATGGCAAAAGATAATTTTCACTTCATTTTTAAGTTTGAGCTGGACAACTAAATATGTTGTTATTTTCCTTAAAATAATCCTTGAAAAATAATTTAGAGAAATAACACATTTTCCATGAAATTAACAAAGCCTTAATTGCTTGCATAGAGTGCCGGTTGAATATCCTTGAACCAAGTCGAGGCTACTAGCTACTTAATGGGGAAAATAATATTAAAAAAAAAAAAACTTAACCTATTCGGTACTAAATCTTTTAATTGAGTTTTCAACTTTTTCATGTTTACCAATTGCATTCATCCAGTTGGAAATTGCTAACCTATATATTAACCGCCCTACGTGTATATAGCACAACTGATGATATATAGAATTTTTAATAATAATTTAATACTTTTTTGAATATTTATTTTTTATTCTTTTCTTTTTTTTTTTTCTTTTCTACCGTGACTAGGGAGGACTGCCTGGACGGAAACAGTAAAAAGGAAAAAGAGAATTAAAGGAAAAAAAGTAAAAAGAAAATTCGAAAAAAAATGTAAAATTATAAAATAATAAATATCCACATCAATCCTAATTGTATTGCATAGGATCGACATTCATGCAGTGACTTCTAACCTTTGACAAAACGTAAAAATGTATAAAATTTAATGGATATAATTAAAAAAATTAAGATTAAATTAATAAAAATTATAATAGGATTAAAAAAATTGATAACTTTAGCTTGTTAAGGTATAGTCCGCAGCTGGATATTAGGGTTTACTATTTGCTATTAACAAATCAAAAACTTCAGAAAATTCTTGGACACAGGTCATGGGACTTCACAAAAATTAACTTCATCGTTTCCACAATTTTTGTCCCCATTCACCCTCCGAAAAGCTGCACATCATGTTGAATGCTGTGTTAATTTTACGTGATGAAACACGAGATTTCGATAGCAACGCTGTCCACGGATATATCACACCGAAAGAGCTTCAAAGTATTCCAAGAACAGAAAGGAAACGAGTTCCCTTGAAAAGAGGTTACAAGTTTGACACAGCTAAAATGACTAAACTACAGAGTGCACAAAATCGCTGGAGCAGATTAAATTAGTGCCGCAGCTGTTGCTCTAAAAGGAAGAACAAAAAGGGTCAGCCATAAAAATCTGACAAGACTTTTCGACCATTCAATCGAAACATGTATTTACATCCAACTCATGAAACCCAACTACTCTTCGACCGTTTGGATCTCGCCCATCATGATCCGGTTACTGACAACATTAAATCCTAAAACTGAAGGGTTGACCTTCTTCCCTTTCTTCCCCTTCTTCTTGCTGCCTCCTTTTGGAGGCCCGTCGGGACCTCTTAAGGAATCGAGCTGCCCTAGATCATCAGAATTCACATCTCCAGCACCACTGACAAGAGGTGCCTTCCCATCATTCCGACTTTGAAAGGCAATTTCAAGCACGTCTGCTGGTAACAATTCCTTGTAGTTCAGGAATTTGTCAATGAACTCATGATCGGGATCAAAGGATCCAAGATTCTCAATCAAAAGCATCTCAGCCTCTGATCGTGACTGCTTCAAGCAATATTCCAGGAAACTTGTATCTACAGAAAAATAATGATGATTGCATTATACTCGAGTGGAAGTAGATATCTGCAAAAATCAAGTGAATGATATTTTGCTACAATAACAAGATCAAATGCACTAAGGTCCTCTTATTTTGAAGCTTCACGCTCTTTACTAAAATATATTACTGGTAAAGAAAATGTTGCATAGGCTGGAAATTGAACAGTCATTACAAAGGTTCATTCACGCTCTCGCTGACAATCTTTTGTTTCATTTGCTACCACTTATCGCATTATGAATGGTCCACAGTATGACCAAATTAAACTTTAAAGGAATACTGTAGAAAGTGTGGGGAAGTACCTTTAGTCCCAATAAGCCTCACACACTCACTTTCACACCAATCTTTGAAGTCCATGGCCTCTGCAAGAGGTATCCAAAAATTGAATATCAGTGGGAGTCAATTTACTGACAGATAATAAGGAGCCTCTCAAAAAATTTCTTGCCTGAATGTTTGTTCATGGCTTCTCGTTTTCCTTTTAAGGATGTCTGCCCAGAAGCAGGTGAGGATGAAAGAGTATGACCAATAGATTTTTGCCGACTAAATGACCCACTTGAAGTTCCTTTAATGGGAGGGTTCTTTGTTCCCCAGCTTGTCTGGCTTGCAAGTTTAGGGAATTCGGCTCTGCGCAGAACAAACATGAAATAAGCATCGGTCTCAGCAAGGCAAAAAATGAAATAAATATCTTCCTAGAAGAAACCAATACAACAAAAGGCACAGGCTAATCAACACAAGAGGAAAGCAATGACTGCATTGTCAAGATATAAAAGTCAAAGAAAAAAAATTAAGCGTATTTCATCTGTCAATTGACACAGGTTGCCAAAACAAGTATGTCATCCTAACATTATCTACAGTTGTAAATTCCTTTGAGAAGCTAATGCACAAATCTGTGTCAGCATTCAGACTTACCATGTCTTATTCCCAGAAACACTAATTTATTCCATAACAAGGTCTTCTCTTAACCAAACAAAATGAGAAGTTAATAAGGTAGAGGAGCATGTCTCTTGCTCTGAAGAAAACTACCTACACATACAGACCTGAACAAAGAAAAGTATATCATTCACAGTGAACTCAACTCTTCTCTTCCGAACAGGTTTTTCCCCAGGCAAAGAGGTTCTCCCACAAGGTTTGTTTAATCAAGGTAACTATCACATCTATAGCATATAAATTAATAAGAGGTTCAAATCAAATCTGGATACAGTTTTGTTTCACTCAGAAAAAAAGAGAGTGGCTCATTGATAATGACTCTTATTTGTCAGCAAAGGAATGCAGTAACACACTACTATATTACACATCATCCAGAACACCTAGAAGGCAAAATAATAAAAACATATAAGCTGAAGCTAAACATTACCCTGATTGCTCTAGTGAACTCTGGCAGAAGTCTAGTATATGTATGTGCGGAAATGCACCAAAGGATTGCAAGTATCACAAAAGATGGTATTGAATAGAAAGCAGAAGGCAAGCACATATCAAGTCAAGAACCGAAATACATGAGAAAAGTGACATACTGCTTGGTATCTTGCTTTGATTGGTCAATCGGGCCCCAAAATAGATCATCATCTTCCTTATACTTAGGCTTAGAGGAAGCACTGGAGTTAATCTGGAGGGGAGATGCCACCTTAGATGGAGAAGATGCAGAAAGTGACCATGAAGAAGTATGGGCAGATGGAACTGGTTGAGATTTCTGAGGAATCGGAATTTGGTTTTGGCGCTGGCCAGCAGCAACCTTAGTTTCCTGCTCCTTGAGAATGTCCCTTAAAGATGTTGGTTTAATAAGCTTCCCAGAATCGGTAGACCATGCCGGAGCAGGCTGAGAATTAGCCGATTCCACCTTCCAAGGAACAAAATCTCCCAAAGACGGCCCTGATGGGATCATTGACAAAACTTCCTTCTCCTGCTGCACCACCCTAGAACTTCTACCTTTCTCAAGAGGACTAGAACCAACAGAGACATCAGCAGAAGCAACAGGAGTTGGGTTCTTAGATCCAGCAGCCTTAGATTTTGCAGACTTCTTACGACTCTTTTTAGATTCTCTTGCATCAATAAAGTTCGCATCATCCTGAGTCTCCACTTGACTGGCAGCAACTTGATGAGACAATAGACCATGTTTCTGATCAGACATCTCCATCTCTCGTTGACTAGACTTTCCAGATGTTTCTTCTGCCAACAAGTCATGTAACTGACTCTTTTTACCCTTGGGGTCAATGGAACTTTGATTTTTAGCCACAACAAAATCAGAGTTGTCTGCATCTTCTAATCCCTCCCTGGAGATCTTTGATTCTGAACTGGCGACAACCCCAGCCCATGGAGTTGAAAAATTTACAGAGTTGATAGCTGCAGAAATCTCAGAAACTGTCACCTCTGTCTGTGCCCTCCGTTGCTCTTCCTCCTGAATTTCCAACAGTGACTTTACCTTGAAACCAGGGGCAGCTTTCCAAGCACGTTGTCCTGAAGGTAGTTGTGTGTTTTGAGCTGAAACAGGACCAACTTGGTTAGGCTCCAAAGCACTCTTAACATCAGCTTCAACATTATCTAATTGCTTACTTGCTGTGTTGACTTGCTGAGACCCCATGGTTTCCATTACACTAGTGACCCTATCAATCATCCTCCGGGGAGATGTTCCATAAACTCCTTCTCCAGTCTCTCTACACATCTCAAGTAACTGATCAGTTTCAGACTGCTTAGTCTGCAGCATGCTAGCTGTTTCAGATCCCTTTGCCTGATCAGGAGCAGAGGTTGACTTGGATGATTTTTGTTTTCTTGACTTCTTCTCGGAAGTCTTTTTAGCTTCTCGTGCTTCAATACTCTTCATGTCCGACACTCTGGAAGAATCATTGGAGAACGCTTCCTCAGTTAGCTTCCTGTCAAGAGAATTGTCAGGCTGGACCTCAGAATCAGCAGCATGATCAGCCACTGACATTTCATTCTCCAGACTCCTTGCTAAAGGAATGGCATCAGCGAATTCAACACACTCAGAAGGCAGAGAATCAACATTTCTTGGCTCTGAGGATGAAACCATCATAGTGTCATCAGTCCTTGAAAACTTTTCTAAGGATTTCTCAGGAATTACTGGAGTAAGGACTTCAGACGCAGCAAAAATTTGCAGTGGATGATGAGAAGGCTCTTGTGAAGGCCTATCAAAAACTTCTGATGAAGAGGTCTCACCAACTGTTGAAGCTGGCAATGGCTCCTTCTGATAGCTATCATGAATTTCTTCAGGAGCTGAAGCAGACCAATTGTTGTGATGGTTCACATTACCAAGTATCTGATGTGGCAAAAGTGAAGCTAAAGAAGCTTCAGAGAGAGAACTTTGACTAACATCTTTTGTGATTTGTGAAGGTAGATTAACATTGTTAGCAGTTCGATCATCCTGCATAGTGGGCACTGGTATAGTTGACCTAGCCTGAAACACCTCTTGAGATGGCTGAAGGCGAGGATCACCAGATGCATTCCCTGTTGGTATTGCACCTGCCTGTATATTAGCAAAAGCCAGTTCACGCAGAAATTGGGAAGCCTGCTGC
This sequence comes from Eucalyptus leucophloia subsp. euroa, assembly GCA_017140325.1. Lineage (NCBI taxonomy): Eukaryota > Viridiplantae > Streptophyta > Magnoliopsida > Myrtales > Myrtaceae > Eucalyptus > Eucalyptus leucophloia. The sequence continues at coordinate 25,397,542 of CM029473.1, read as the reverse complement.
TCCGCTAAAGCTTGAGAGAGTAATTGTTGCTGCCGCAGCAGCTGCTGTTGCTCCTCTTGCCGCTTAAGCAACAACAGTTTATCTAACAGGGACAATTGTTGTGCCGGAATATGAGACTGAGAATGAAGCTGCAACAACTGTTGCTGTTGCAGCAAGCCTAGCAGCTGCGAGTCGTGAGGCAAGCCAGATGAGAGTAACTTTTCGGGCGTTAAGTTAGTAGATGAATTATCTACAGCATGAGCAAGCAAATTATTTAAAGAAGGTTGAAGCCTCTGTTGCTGGATCCCAAAGGGAGTTTGCGGAGGGAGGTTTGGAGCAAGATGCAAGTCAACTTTATCCTGCAAGCTTCCCTGGGCAGGGAAATTTGACCAACCAGCTATTCCATTATTTATACCAGAGGAAGACCTGTCGTATAAGCCTTGAAGGACCGGCATGAGATCAGCACTTTGAGAATGAGGCAAACGAATACTTTCGGCAGCTGGTGGTTGAAGATTTGGTTGCAGAGCTAATGGGTCTTGGGCAATCTCCGACATAGGAGGCATTGAAGCACCATCTCTTCCCAGCCAATAAGGATTGTCGGACATAGACCTCTGCCTTTCAAGAGCCATTCTCTTGGCTAAAAGATAATTGTTAGCACCATCCACTCCAGAAAGGCCTGTGCCACTAGGATTATTTCCAACATATGAATGCAAGCCTACGAAGCAAACACAAATAACATTAATCAATTCCAATTTTTTTACGCTCAGATTCTGGGAAGGAGTACAGGTACTTCTTGATTGTGTTGCCATATCAGCTAAAGGACTCTAACTTCAGGTTGCAAAAGGAACTAACAACTAAAACTGCAACCTTTGTACAACACGAAATTTTTTGTATGGGCGCATGAGATAAACATGAATTAAATTGGTCCTTCCAATATAAGCTCTTGTGAGTTTCTCAATTAGCAAGTACTTCATCATTATTCTTTTCTTTTCCTTTTCTTTCTTTCTGCTGGCAACACAGATACATCCAGGCGGATATCACATCAAGCAAAGCCTTCCCCTGGAATCTAACACAGGAAATACCCAATAGGCAATGGCACATGTCATGATCCAATCCCACATCTTGGCTGAGCCAATCCATCAGGTGCACTATTCTTCGGCTACGCAGGAAAAAGTACTCACCATCCTAGTGCAATTATTTCAAGCAAAAGACAAGATCTTTTCCACCAAGGATTCCACTAAGGATTAGAGAGCAAGAAAGAAGAACCGTTTTCAATGCTATAAACAAGTTAGAAGCAGCAATATTATGCCATTATCCACAGGACACGTTCAAGTAAACAGAACCAGATGGAAAAAGAACTCAAAATTCAGAAGAAAAATCCCAGTCTCATACACTAAGGATGAGAATCATTACACCATTGATGATAAGAAGAAGAAAAAGAAGCAAGCCACCCCAGCAATCTCAGTTAAGTCTAAGCTTGGTTATTCAATGGATTTATGAGATTTCAGACTTACATCATGAAAGAACGGAAACATGGCCGGAAATGTAGGAGATCAAAATTGAGTAGCGTTTGCACTTTTCTAGTTTTTGGGGCATCAGGCTTTGCTTTTGCAAATGCCGTCACTTCTACGCCCTTAGAGGGAGAAAAAAAAGGGAGGGAGGGGGGTGTTGAGCTCACTGAACCTTAGCAAGCTGCCCCAGCAATCACAGTAAAGTCTAAGCTTGGTTATTCAATGGATTTATGAGATTTCAGACTACATCATGAAAGAATGGAATGGCCGGAAATGTAGAAGATCAAAACTGAGTAGCGTTTGTGCTTTTCCAGTTTTCGGTGCATAAGGCTTTGCTCTTGCAAATGCTATTACTTCTATGCCCTAGGAGTTTAATGCCAACTGTACTTGAACTTCTATTCAACAAAACTATACAGAATCAAAGCAAATCCAGCTTATTTGAAACGAATGAATACTAAATATGTAACACTCATTAAATAAGATCACAATTGGGAAACTATACAAGTATCTAACTCCAGAAAAAAAAAAAAAAAAAAAAAAAAAAAAAAAAAAAGAACTAGGGTCTGGATCTAAAGGATCCCGGGAACCACCCTCTGACCTTAAGCAAAAGGAGTCACAATGTTCATTGTTTCATCCATTTCAACTATGTATGATCTTAATGATGATACTACAACAGCTATGGCATCCGTAATTTCCCAATTCACAACATGAACATACAAAAGCTCCTGAACAAAAAAGTTCATCACATTTATCATTGCATACCAACCTTCAGAAAAGGGGGACTTCTCCACAGGCATACTGTTAGGAGTACTCATCAATGACTCCAAGAATCGATTTTCAGCCTCTGTTGTTGAACCCTGTTTGTGCCTTTGCTCACTCCTAAGATCAATTTCAGCACTAACCTTTCCAAAAGTACCAAAATTTGGCCTGATTATTGCATCTGCAAAATCATTCTGCTTTGGTGCATTAAATCCAGGTGGCGGCCTTGCTTTTGCCCTTAAGTGGGGCATAACATCACCTAGTAAAGAAAATGGCACATCATTTGATGCATTTGCTAGGCGAACTTGCAAATCTATGCCAAAGTATCCAGCCTCAAACCATCCAATGATATCACCACCAGAAAAGGGACCCTGAATTTCACCCTGAGGGTCCTTATAGTAAAGAAGTAACTCTTCTGGAGGAGTTTGCACAGGTCGCCTTGCTTCTTGTTCCCTTCCCATGCCAGCAGAAGAGAGCCTATCCTCATTTAGCAAATTCTCCTCATCCTTCAAGCAAGACAAATGTCCCAGATGACTTCCCCAATCATTACTCATACCCTTTTGTTGATGTGACCAAGAAATTCCAGGGGCTCCAGACCGTATGTCATTTGGTGTAACACTCAAATTGCTTGAAGATAAGTGATTGCGATCTCCCAACACAGATGCACGCCATGCAGAGACAGGATTTGCAGAATTGTTTCCCTGAGAGATTGACTCCATACTGATTATCCCATCATTAGCCTTTCTGGAGTTACCATCTTCTCCAAAAGCTGCATTTATGAAGCATTTAGTTACTGAAAAATGCTAAAACCATGAAAAGTCAAGTGAAAAGAGAACTCCTCACTTCCATGCCATGCAGCCATCTTGAAAGAACAAGAACCATGTTCATGATATCCACCATACATATACAGAGTCACAACAATGCAGCTATAAAAGCTACAGCCATGTCCTAGATCAAACAACATTACCAACATGGCATCTATAAATTCCAACTAAACTTCTATACATCCCTACAAATGATAATCACCAGAGAATTTTCATTGCCGCCTCCACTTCAAGAAGATTATACGGAATCGTGCAATGTTAAATAACTAAAAATTAACTTTTCTTCCGCATCTCAAAACCAAGTTTTCGTATAGATCATCATGATTCTCTAAATTTGCCAAAATCGCCTAATAAACACAGTAAGCCAATTATGTGTCTGTCTTTTGTCTTTGTCATAAATGTATACCTTCTGTTTTGAACTTGGCATCAGTATAAGGCCTCGGATCCCGAAAGTTTTCCATCCTCAAGCTGGACCCCTTTGAATACTGCTTTTCATGGGACAAAACCTCAGGAAATTTCACACTACTACCTTCGGAAACTTCAATTTTCACATCATCAGAATCAATAGGAACATCTTCCCTGCTTTCTGCTAAGAAATACAATTCGAACATCAGTGCTGCCGCTTCACAGATATACATCTCAGCAACAAGCATTATCATGTCAAGAACAGATGGACTACCAATTTTGGCCTGTCTGGAATGTGAAAAGCCAATCAAGTTGCGTCCAACAGATCCATCTTTTGAGATCTGGGGTGCACCACTTGTTATAATCTCCCCCTTATCAATTCCTTTCAAAACAACCTATTCAAAATGTGAAAAGTAAAATCAACAGCAGAAAATATAAATGAACTTCATTCATTATCTTTCTAGCAGAAGTTACCAATTCATCGGGATTTGGTGAACATAAAGCCAACGGCTCCGACACTTCTTCCTGTGTAAGTGAAGGCACTTGTGTGAACCCATGTCTTATGTTTTGAAGTGAACTCACATCAGTCATTCGGTAAATATCAAGCAGTTTTGTTCTGCTATATCTTAAAGCAGAAGACTCGCCGTGGACAGAATCACCCTTCTCTGAAACTGTCACAGCAGTTGGCATCATTCTGTCAAATGTGCTTCCACCTGAATTATTTTTAGCTTGTCCAACAGAAAACGTTGCCTGATCATTTTCCCCAGAACCACGACCGTATGAAAATGCAGGAACGTGTCTGTTGGCTGGAGTTTGGTGGTGAGGAGGTTCTCCCCTGGATCGACCTTGCAATGAACTAGGTCTCCATGGCCTAATATGATCCTCATCCTTCCTATTATTACCTAATGAAACCAAACCTTTGTTTGGAACATCTCCATTTTTGCTAGAGTCCATCCACTTCTCACGCGAGCCATCTGTGTCCTTGTCGTCAGGACCCCAATGAGTGCTCCATTTGCTATCACGGCGCTGCTCATGACTATTATTATCCCTACTACCTGAATCAGTCCATCGCCCAGATGGGGCTCGACGCAACTCCCCAAAGGATCTTGCAGAGTTCTCCCAACGTTCCGTCTTACGGGTATCTCCAAGTTCTCTATCAAAATCCCTCCAACGGTCTTTACGGATAGAGGAATTGGTGTCTCTTTCTTCATCACGCCAGCGGTCACGACGACCAGTTTCCATGTCAAGCAACGATGGCCTGAAAACATCCTTCTTCTTCTGGATATCGGCCATCTCATCACAGTTTTCAGGCAACTTGGTCATCTCTGAGCGGCCATGCATTGAGCGTGGGCTGAAATTGCTTTCCTGATTGATATATAATATCTATCACAAATCTCATGAAATATGATAAACCAATCAAGGCAATTTAGGAAAAGTGCAAACTGAAAAACAAGAAAATTCCCAAAGCCAAATATCTAAGCTGAAAAGTGAGGTGCAGAACGAAAAAGCCGAGAAGTAAAAAGGTAGAAACTAAGTTTCCTACAAACAGTGACTTACCCCAGGTCCCAGAGCCAGTTTAGTGTCTCCTGGCTTTGGCAGAAGCCACTGTGGTGACAATGGGATTGGATTTTCTGATCCTTGAACATCTGCATAAGTCAGATAATCAAGAAGTAAATGGGGATATTATACATACAAACCAACTACGAAGTAAGGATCTACATACTTAGCTTAAGCTTTACAATTATGCCAAATAAACACTTCAATCACTCCCGGACTGCAGACCAATAAATTGTCTTCTGGTTTTGAATGATTTAGGAACAATATTATCAAAAAGAATAATCGCTGCTCATCATTAGCTTGATATTGTAAAATCTCTATAAGGTAACAAACAAAGTGATAACAGAAGTTTGCATCACTTCAGTTATTGATATGAGCAATCTGGCCAATTAACAAGATTGCCCAACTGAAGGATACTTGACAAATCAAAACATGCATATCGGTACTCATGTCAAGGCCAGATATAGTAAGCAGATGGAATCAATTATTATGCACCCAATAAGACAAATTCAACAAGTGCTAAAACATATGTACATAAAACTGAGCATCAAACTACGTATTGATGAAATATTGTACTCAACTAACAACCCCTTCATTCCACAGACAACCCTTGCTACTTGAAAACTTCATTCTACATGTTACATGATCCAATCTACTGAAGAGCCTGGGGCACAAGGAGGGCATAGGTTAAATACAAGACAGAGAGGCTGAGCCCAAGGGAGCTTCAAAGCCAAGGCTATGAAGGTCGGTTTTTGTTAGGATTAACGTGTCAACATCCAATGACACCCACCATTGACTAAATACTCCATAGCAGAGAACAAAACTGTACACATGGAATAGTTGCCTAAGAATGTTAATACCTCTCATCTGCTGCCTATGGAACTGTTTCTAGGAGGAAAATTGACAACACAGCTTCAAACTCACATGAAGGTTAACAACAAATTCTCATCAACTATAAAAAGGACAGTCCTCTCATCCAGCGGATAGAAAGATCATTAACACCTGCCGATGGTGATCATCTATTTCAATTGGAAGATGTAATTTTGTAGGGTAAAAAGACATCCTTCAACAGCAGGAACAGAAGGCCCATTTCACAACACAGCCTACTAGCAAAATATCCCACAATAACGAATTAAATCTACAATCAACACAATCAATTATTCCAGCCAGCAGAAAACAAAAAGAAAAGCTGAAAAGACCGAAAAAAGACAACAGCAATTTCTGAAACATCTCGCAGAAACAAAGAGAGAATATTCCAAAACTATCAAAGTTGAAAACTTGGAGTGATACAATTCGAAAATACCAAACACGCAAATTTTGGTGCAATACAACTCACTTCCCTTCTTCAAATATCTCAAAAACAGATAGATGCCCACAACCCCGAAACCAAAACCCAGCATATACAAAGGAAAATCAGACAAGCCATTGCGTCTGTGAGAAGTTCGAAAATGCTTAAGCCGCGAAGCTAAAGCCACTCGAGCAAAATGCAACAAAACCTAATTCTCCGAGTGAACTACCATCTCTCGACGTTAAGGAATAAGGGGGCGGGGGAGGGGGTACTCTCAACAACAGAACGAGAGCCGACTAGGGTTTGGAGAGGAGTGAGGGTGGAAAAAGGGAGAACCTTTGGGGATCTGGCGCGGAGGAGTGAGAGAGAGGCTGGGGCGAGAATCGAAGCCGGTGGTGTGAGCCATTGAGGATCGACCAAGGTTGCGGACGACAATCAGGGATTGCTTCAAGGGTTTTCAAAGCGTTTTGGTTGCAGCAGCGAGGGGTAGAGGAGAGGCTGACGCCGAAGTAAAGAGAAAATATAAGGGCGGTGGCAACACACGTGATTACATCGCAAGCCGTGGGGTTAAATTGGGAAACCACATCAAACGCAAGGTGTTATATTTACCGCCAAAAAAAAAAGGAAAAGCCCTAAATGCTGTATAGGTAAATTTAAAAATATTTCTACCGAAATGTAAGTCCATCTAATTTTTTGACTGTGCACATTCACATGCACATTTTTCGGACGTCCATATTAACTGAAATTTACTTATTGACCCGAAAAAAAAAAAAAAAACAGCATGAAAGTAGCCACTCACAAGCATAACGTGTGCTCGAGATCTAATTTTAACCATTCCGTTTCATTATTCACCATTTTTGCGTTTCTGATTTCCACGTTAATTATATTCACTTAATATTCAACATATAGGTATATCTCTAGAAATATTTGAAAGGAAGATTTGGGGGTAGATATTTATAGTTCACAAAGACCCTCATCTCCTTATTTTCTTCATTCATATTTATAACTAGTCGCAAACTCATACCATGGACAAGGTACATTATCAGAATAAATAATTTATGTATAGTACAAAAAATGACTGTACATATTTCTAGCTCTTTTGTCTGAATATATGAATCCTTAATATTATAAGGAAATTCACCAATAAAATGGTGTACATTGAACATATTCCTTATTTTCCACAAAACAAAAAATATGGAACTTTGATCTTCTTAAGACTTTACCATAAAACCAAAGATACATGGAATTGAATTGGTACCTTCTATATGGTAATTACGAATACAAAATTATAACAAAGCAAGAGACTTTAGAGGCTATTATCAATAAAAATGATTATTATAAAATGAATTACATAAGAAACAGTTATGATCGCTAATTTTTATTGTAGAAACAAATAGTAATTATTTTTGTCCAATTTATTCAAGCACAAATGGTCTTTTTTAACATTAATAGCCATTAGTTCCTCAAACAATGTAATAGAAGAAAAAAGTTGTTCTTTAATTGGCATTAAGCAACCTCTCTTGATAAGAATTATTAATTTTGAATAAATTTTATGCATTTTGAGGGGGAAAAACTAAATAGGACTCAAAAAGTATGATGTGGCACCATTGTCGTTGCTCAGTTGGCGTAATCTCAATTAGTTTCGCTAGTTAACTTTAGGATTGAGGATGGTTATGGATTCTTGAGAGAGAGAGGGTCCGCTTCCTGGTTTCACATTTTTAGGAATCGAAACTGGAACCGAGAAGTTTACTTATTTCCTTTTCTTTCCACTGTTATCTCTATCTCTCCTCATGCAACGTCGAGCTTTTCTGCGACGCTGCATCTTATCTCTGCCTTATTTCTCCGACTCACTTCATTTCCACTTTTCCATCACCGCTCTCACACTAAGCCCTTCATTTGTTGTCATCGCTAGCGACCAGGGCTCAAATCCAAGTAGTTTAGTGAACTCTCTCTCTCTCTCTCTCTCTCTCTCTCTCTCTCTCTCTCTCTCTCTCTCTCTCCCTTCATTTGTTGTTATCGCTAGCGACCATGGCTCAAATCCAAGTAGTTTAGTGAACTCTCCTTCTCACTCACGCACACACTACAACAACCACCCAGCAAGTAAGCTTAATGTCGAATCTGCTCAATTTCATGCTCAATTCAATTTATGAATCTACATGTGCATTACACATGCGTTTGTCGAATCGGCTCAAGGCTAGTCATGTATGTTGTCAATGTTTGTTGCTGCTGATTTTGCATCTCGATTGGTTTTGAGTGCTTGGGATCAAGACCTGAGCTTATTAGCTCAAAGTTACTTCGTTTGTTGCCTTCTTTGGCGAGCCACTCGGCTGCAATTGGTCTAAGGTTTTCGTTAATCGGCTCAATTAGATATGTAGTGTTGTTAAGATGATTTGATTATGTGATTGCTAGTATTTAGATGTTTTTGAATTTATGATTAATGATTATCTTTGAGCTCGAATGAATACTTCCTTATAAAGTGTGCTATTTTGAGCAACTGATTTGTTGAACCTTAGGGTAATGGCCGATGAGGTTACTCGCTCATTTGCTTGATTATGTAGTATAGGCTATGTTGCTTGAGATGGAAATTTTTTTGGACTCGCAACGATATTGTTGTGAAGCCCTTATGGACCAGGGGTCGAGTGAAGCTTTCCAATTTGGACAAGAGCTGAGATAAGAGGTGGAAGGGTCTCAATCACTTGCCTATCATGCATTACCAAGTAGATTTCCTCAGTAAGTTTACGTTTCCCTTTCCTTTTTGACTGTTGTTTGGTTGATTTTGTAGGTTGGATTCACCTATGTCACAAGGCACAATTTGTCCCCATTGCACTGATGAAATCATTTCCATGCTATAGTTAAAGAATTAAATTAAAGAGCTAAATGCTACCTTCGCTCGAAATTTGTTTTGCTATTTTGTAAATATTTGATCTTTATTTTGAAATTTCTAATTATATCCTGTTGTTGTTATTGTGTATGTGTGAAGTTGACGTATCATGATCACATGTCAATGGAGATGGATGAATGTGGAAATGACTCCAATCATAGAATTGGAATTGTCGAGCAATGAAAGTAAAGAAGAGCCATCTCTACTATGAGTGTGACAAATAAGGTGATTGTGTCACGCCCCGAACCCCTGGCACGCGCACATCCCTTGGCGGTCGACTAAAATTGCAATGTTTCCAGAATGCGTCGCTAACCCATTCGTTTTATGCACATGTGGAAGCGAATTAAACATATACTGAACAACAACAAACATATGATAGAAAAGTAAGACAACCAATTTTTCTCAAAACACACTTCATATACATGCCAAGTTAACCTAAGGGTTCGTATTAACAAGTCTCTATCCAAAAGAAAACCCTAGGCCACCTACACACCGAACCCTCTAGCCTTGGGCTTCAAGTTCTCCATCTAAAGACTTGAAAATATTTAAACCACGACAGGGCGAGATAAAAATCTCAACGAGTCAAAACGTTAAATCTCGATTAGGACGAGAATTCACTCAGAGGCATCTTAAACGTGTACCATCTAGAACTTACCTTGCTTGGCCGCGTCCCTGCACATTAGTGCACCATATAAGCATTATAGATATCACAAGCATGCTTAACAACTGGAACATCTCATTTCATCCATCAATATTCACATGAGTCTCGATTATAGAGTAAAATCGTTATGATACATCCCATACCATGCCCCATAATTTTGCCCCATAATCAGGCATAGCTATTTCATCCACTCGTGCATGTTCCAACTATTATGACCCATCAGTTGTGGCCAACTCCCCAGTTGGCGGTCATCTAGACTTCCGTCGGGCATCTGATAAAAATTGGTCACCATCCCGACCCGTCGGGCACAACAACATCTACAACTCCCACTTAAACGGCATCCCAAAAAGGGGCAGCGGTCCGGCTCTACCGTGATCGACTTTCGGACTCTCGCTAGATAGCCGATAAATTGGGCATCGTCCCCAAACTCCCGCTGGGTGACGGTTCTGATAGCAATCACATGCACATCCAAACTCGGCCAAGAACATCATGCTTTCCACTCAAATACTTCCATTTCAAAGAATGAACTTGGCCAATTTTCTTCATATTAAAAATACCCGGTAAAATAATTGTGCATGGTCACACAGTCAAATTGATTTATAAAACGTGATATGTTTTCTTTTCAAAATTCTACGATTTTATATAATGCCTAAAACATTTTTGGCGTTAAAAACTGATACCTGGTATTTTTTGATTTAAATACCAAAATCCAATTTTTGCAATAGTAATTCAAAATGATAATCAAGTACCCAATTGGACAAATACACAATCAATTTCACATATAAATTTAACCATGAGAATCGGCATAAAATTATGAAAAATGGCTAATTCGTTACAAATTACTCTAATTATAATTAATTAAATAAATTGCGAGTAATTAAATAAGTTGCGATTAATGAAACTGAACTACTTAAGTAATCTAACCGTGTAGACACCTCATCAATTAGGTCAACCTTTTACCTTCCATCATATAGCTAAAATACCAAAATCCCATTTTAAAAATAAATTTGGGAACTTTTTTTTTTTGTTTAAACCTTTCGAAATAAATTCGTACAGGGTCCCGTATTTAAAATTAACCCGCCAAACTTTGCACGCACCTCGTATAAAACCTAACCTTCTCGTTTTACTGAGCACATAAAACTTGCCGTCCAAACTCGACACCATATTTCTTTTCTAATTTCTTTTCCAACCACCTTCTTTTGAAAACAAACCTTAGTAACCCATTTTCTTTGTTCAATATGTTTAGAAATAAATCCGTAGGTGCTCACCTACTCAAAATTAATCCGTCAAACTTTGCACGCACCTAGTTTAAAACCTTATTGTTTTATTGGGCAAATAAGTTTTGGTGTCCGGACCCAACACCTCATTATTTTCTATTTAATAGTCTAAGAAGTCACATTTTGCAAATACTAAACAACCAACATAGAGCAATCAATCTCATCACATCACGCATAAGTTCTAAGCATGCCAAAGTCAGCCAAATCACTTAATATATGTTATCCAACAAGCACGACACCAAGAATAATCACAAAACCACTACCGATCCTAACCGGCAGAAACCGAGCCACTCACGCGTCTCCAAGTTTAAATCCAGAAACCTAATCAAACAAGCTTAGAAAATTTTCAAATTTGAATATGTTTTAGAGGACACTTAAACGAAAATTTTTCATGAAAAACACCTTGACCCAAATCCTTCTATATTAAGAGCAGCAAATCACTCAAGCCGTTACAAAAATTGTGTCCGTTTCCAGAAATTCTATTTTCGAAAATAAGTTTGGTTCGGGATCCAAATATGTCCGTTTGATTTGAAATTTGAATATCTTAAATTACAAGATGTGAGGAACAACTTTTGTGAAGAAACTCTTTTAAAAATATAACTCTAAGAGTTGATAAAATTCCTTACAACACCAAAAGATCATAGGTTCCAACACAATCCGAGATTCTGTTTTGATTATAATGAAGCTAAAATCTCAGTCTTGTAAATCCATAAAATCTTGATTAAAATATATGTTATAGCTGAAGATGTCTAAAACGTTGTAAAAAAGAAATCAACCTCAAAATCATAGTTTATTTTGATCCACAAAAATGACAAATGGTGAGCGTCTAGCAAATTGATCCGAGAGAAATCTACTAAATTAGACTAAACCACCTTTATTAGTGTTAATCTAACCAATTAAATCAACACTAATACATCTTAAGGCTAATCTAACCAGGCTAAATTAACATTAATCCATATTAAAGCTAATCTCACTTAATACTAATTTAACTAAGTTAATTAACATTAATCTAACCCCATAAGTGCAATTAACAACATAATCTAGGATTATGGAGTTAATTCACCAGATTAGGACTATGGGGGTGTTTGGTTGGGCATTCCCAAGGGGCTTTGGGAGCCCAAAGCCCCTTGGGGAAAATTTGTGGTGTTTGGCATGTGTTTTTGAATGTCCATTTGCCCAATGCCGGCATCCTCAATCGAAAGTCCAATCTTGGTTTGGGGTGCTTTGAGCATTCCCATTCTGGAAATGCGATTCCGAGTCACTGTTCATCGCCTTCTTCGTCGTTCGTCTTCTTCACCACTCATCTTCTTCGCCATTCGTCTTCTTCTTCGCGGTGGGCGACGCTTGTCCGCCAGAGGGCCAGATCTGGCCGCCGGGCTCAGCCGAGGTGGCCTGAGGTCCGGCGACCTCGGGCGTCACCTGGGTCACGCGACCCAGGCGTCGCTTGAGACCGCACGACCCAGGCGATGTCGCCTGAGACCGCACGACCCAGGCGATGTCGCCTGAGGTCGCGAGGCCTCGGCGTCGCCCGGGTCGCGATCCGAGGTCGCGCGGCCTCGGGCGGCGTCGGCCGACCCGGGCGACGCTCGCCGAGGCCGCGCAACCTCGGGCGACGCCTTGGGTCACGTGACCTTAGGCGGCGTCGCTCGGGTCGCGCGACCCGGGCGTCGCCTGAGGTCGACGACCTCAGGTGAGCTGCCTCCCCGCCATCGCCACCACCACCACCACTAGCGCCACCGCCACCAGCGGCTCCCCCACGATCACGCAACTCCATCTCCTCCTCCATTTTCTTTTCTTTTCTTTTTTTCCTTTTTTTTTCACCTGAAAATTACTTTGCAAAATATACACTTCCAAACACGTTTGCTTTCAGAGAATGCCCATTTACTCAAGGATACTTGGGAAAATGACTTCGCATTTCCCCAAAGTTGAACCAAACGGGCCCTATGGCGGGCTCACGGCGATGGCAACGCCATGGCGGTGAGATCCCACAACTACCGAGTCTCCAACAGAGGCCGACCTGTGAAGGAAAAATGCCCTACAAAGGCTCAACCAAGGGGCTTGGTTTTGTTTTGTGGTTGTTGACCGAGGTTGCTAGTGGTGCGACCAAGGAGTTCTGGTGGTGAGTATAAGCCACTGTTGGTGGTCGTTGGTGGACAGATGGGCGAACCGACTGCTGGACGATGGTGTGAAGATGGAGGGTTGTTCTAATAGTGAGTGAGAAAGCCACGAAGAAGATGTTGTTGGTGTGAGGGGTGTTGGTGGTCAGTGAAGTTGACAATGAGGATGAGATGCTGAGGTGATGGTTGGGCTGCTCATTGGTGGGGCAAAGTGGGATGGTGCGGCCAAATAAAAGGGGAAATGGAATGAGGTGGTGGGTTGCTATAGCAGAAGGAAGAAGAATGGGGTGTGAGGGGAGGAGGGAATTTGAGAAGAGGATGGGCGGATGAAACAAGGGTGTATGCAAGGGAGGAAGAGGGAGAGGATAGAGAGAGAGAGAGAGAGAGAGAGAGAGAGAGGGACTATGAAAGTCAAGCCTAAATATCCTAGACACTCAAGTGTTAAACCTAAAAGTCTTCATGCTTAATGTCAATGGCCCAACCAATGGAGAATTAGTTCCAAATTCCACAAACAAAGCCAAATTGAAGGTAGAAAACCCTTTTTTGCTCAGCCATCCGAATTTGCAACTCTTTTATGATTTGTCCAAAATCGATTTTTAAGTAAAAATTTCTAGCTCGATGGAAATTTCTCGAAAGATGAGACAAGATCGTAAAAATAAATCGTAACTCGCTCAAACGTTCAATTTCTAAAACTGAGTTCAATTTCGTGATTAAAAGCGACCGAACGCGATTTTAGCACAACCCAATCTATTGGATAGCTTTTAGGGATTTTTGTGCATTTGACCCATGATTGATAATTTCGTTTCACGTTTGTGCATCTCCGACTCATAGGCGACTCTCGATTGTCGTAAAAATCTCAAAATTTCAATTACGAGTATCAAGTACAGAATCAACACAAAATTGGGTTATAACTGTTCGCCGCAAATATCGCAATCGTATGAAATCACCCACAATTTAATTACGTCATTTCATCGAATCGACATATATTTGATCACTAATCGATTATAACGGTGCTGTATTGACCCTTGCTGATTATCACAATTGAGCAGTTGATTTCTGATCGAATTCTCAAGTATGTCGAGTTTATATCCTTTAATGGCTTCACTTGATAGATCAGTTAACTCAATAGTAATCAGCTTTAAGAAAAAGGATCATAGGCGCGTCGACGAAATGTCTATTCATTTAATCGAGATATGGTCGAAATTCAGGAAGTCACAATTTGGTTCTTATCTTTCTCTTCATGATAAAAATATATATATCCGATTTGCTAGAATTGTTATGCAATAATCGAAGATGAGAAGGGGAAAACATATCTAGTGAAGTGCGTTCACCATGAGTCTATATATAAATACCGTGTTGCTAATGATATTTCCGTAATGAGGAAACACTTGACAATGTACAAGAAGTTTTCTTGCATAGTCATAGGGTGGGAAGGTTAGTAAAATGATGGAGAAATACATTTATGAATGGCGAATAAAAAAAAAGTGTCCACAAACACCGTGGATAATGTTAGTTTGAATGATATTGCAATTGTTTATTTGAAGAAAAAACCTTTAAAAGAAAGGTTGTTGATCTTAAATGGTAGTATTTTACACATAAGGTGCACCACTCATATTAAATTTTATCGTGAGAGATTGCTTAACTATGGTACGTGAATTTATTGCATATATCCAAAACGTGGTTAGATATGTGAGGGATTCTCTCATGAGAGCCAAAACATTACAATTTTGCATGGAGAGAAAAAAAAATAATCTATAGGGGTTCAATTGCTCTTGACATCGCCGTTAGATGAAACTCCACTTACCTTATGTTGGACATTGTCATAAAGTTCAGAAGAACTTTCGAAATGATGGAATAAGATAATATATATTTTTTGCAAGTAAGCTTAACCATGAACTTCCTAAAATAATGATTGGGAAAATTATTATTCTTTTGGAGTTTCTAAAATTGTTCTATGATGCCACTAATTGGATTTCAAGGAGTTCATATGTTATTTCAGATTATTATTTTGAGGGGATGTCTTTTGTATAAATATTTGGACGATGCGGCGGATGCTTTGAATTCTAAGCTTCAAATTATGGGTAGAAAAATGATAGAGAGATTTTGTAACATCCCTTATTTAGACCCTTACTTTGGTTCCGTTTAGTAGGCTAAAGATCGGCATGCCAATGTAAGGAATAGGCCATAAGCCGACTCGAGGGTCGATTATGAGCCATTTAACCTGTGTAAGAATAAGTGACTAAAGGATCGATTATACTTAGATAGAGTATTCGATCATAATGATTGATTGTGAGATGATCACGCACTGTCATGAATTGATCAATTGACAATTATGGATCGATTTCCACGCGGTCATTATACTGGTTGTGAAGTGTCGAGGCATATCAATTGATCCCACACAATTACATAACAACTGAGAATCGACCATGGATCAAATAAACTCAACATGGATCAATCTCGAACTCACCATGGATTGTGCCACAACATCTTAGACTAGCCATAGAATCAACCTTAGGGCTGGTTGACAAGCCCAAGGACTAGACCTTGTGTGATATCCGGACTTTGCTCGAACTTTGAATACTTAACGGTCCATGCTGTGTCGACAAGCTTGTCATTGGACTATGATGTTGGTACCACTCACAGCCACTGTTTTGCCGCCACCATCTTCGTACCGAATCACCACGTCCATGAGACCACCTCATTATCATGCCCCCGTTGTACTATGACAACTTGACCCCCACCTAGTCCGCTACCTCACTAAATTTTCTTCTTCATGAAATGTCACAAGCGAGATTAATGTGACCACAAAGACAAAGATGGACCACGAGATGTTCAAACAAAAATATTTCAAGATCGACCACGTCTTCTCTCCCACCAACGTTTACTTCCTTCGATACGTTACCAAGCTGCTTCTTCATGCAATTCTCCTTCATCCCCATGCATACGTGCACTTGTTAAAGAGAGGAGGCAAGAGCTCCCACCATCACCCACGTTGAAGTGCGTTCACCATGAGTCTATATATAAATACCGTGTTGCTAATGATATTTCCGTAATGAGGAAACACTTGACAGTGTACAAGAAGTTTTCTTGCATAGTCATAGGGTGGGAAGGTTAGTAAAATGATGGAGAAATACATTTATGAATGGCGAATAAAAAAAAAGTGTCCACAAACACCGTGGATAATGTTAGTTTGAACGATATTGCAATTGTTTATTTGAAGAAAAAACCTTTAAAAGAAAGGTTGTTGATCTTAAATGGTAGTATTTTACACATAAGGTGCACCACTCATATTAAATTTTATCGTGAGAGATTGCTTAACTATGGTACGTGAATTTATTGTATATATCCAAAACTTGGTTAGATATGTGAGGGATTCTCTCATGAGAGCCAAAACATTACAATTTTGCATGGAGAGAAAAAAAAATAATCTATAGGGGTTCAATTGCTCTTGACATCGCCGTTAGATGAAACTCCACTTACCTTATGTTGGACATTGTCATAAAGTTCAGAAGAACTTTCGAAATGATGGAATAAGATAATATATATTTTTTGCAAGTAAGCTTAACCATGAACTTCCTAAAATAATGATTGGGAAAATTATTATTCTTTTGGAGTTTCTAAAATTGTTCTATGATGCCACTAATTGGATTTCAAGGAGTTCATATGTTATTTCAGATTATTATTTTGAGGGGATGTCTTTTGTATAAATATTTGGACGATGCGGCGGATGCTTTGAATTCTAAGCTTCAAATTATGGGTAGAAAAATGATAGAGAGATTTTGTAACATCCCTTATTTAGACCCTTACTTTGGTTCCGTTTAGTAGGCTAAAGATCGGCATGCCAATGTAAGGAATAGGCCATAAGCCGACTCGAGGGTCGATTATGAGCCATTTAACCTGTGTAAGAATAAGTGACTAAAGGATCGATTATACTTAGATAGAGTATTCGATCATAATGATTGATTGTGAGATGATCACGCACTGTCATGAATTGATCAATTGACAATTATGGATCGATTTCCACGCGGTCATTATACTGGTTGTGAAGTGTCGAGGCATATCAATTGATCCCACACAATTACATAACAACTGAGAATCGACCATGGATCAAATAAACTCAACATGGATCAATCTCGAACTCACCATGGATTGTGCCACAACATCTTAGACTAGCCATAGAATCAACCTTAGGGCTGGTTGACAAGCCCAAGGACTAGACCTTGTGTGATATCCGGACTTTGCTCGAACTTTGAATACTTAACGGTCCATGCTGTGTCGACAAGCTTGTCATTGGACTATGATGTTGGTACCACTCACAGCCACTGTTTTGCCGCCACCATCTTCGTACCGAATCACCACGTCCATGAGACCACCTCATCATCATGCCCCCGTTGTACTATGACAACTTGACCCCCACCTAGTCCGCTACCTCACTAAATTTTCTTCTTCATGAAATGTCACAAGCGAGATTAATGTGACCACAAAGACAAAGATGGACCACGAGATGTTCAAACAAAAATATTTCAAGATCGACCACGTCTTCTCTCCCACCAACGTTTACTTCCTTCGATACGTTACCAAGCTGCTTCTTCATGCAATTCTCCTTCATCCCCATGCATACGTGCACTTGTTAAAGAGAGGAGCCAAGAGCTCCCACCATCACCCACGTTGAAGTGCGTTCACCATGAGTCTATATATAAATACCGTGTTGCTAATGATATTTCCGTAATGAGGAAACACTTGACAGTGTACAAGAAGTTTTCTTGCATAGTCATAGGGTGGGAAGGTTAGTAAAATGATGGAGAAATACATTTATGAATGGCGAATAAAAAAAAAAGTGTCCACAAACACCGTGGATAATGTTAGTTTGAATGATATTGCAATTGTTTATTTGAAGAAAAAACCTTTAAAAGAAAGGTTGTTGATCTTAAATGGTAGTATTTTACACATAAGGTGCACCACTCATATTAAATTTTATCGTGAGAGATTGCTTAACTATGGTACGTGAATTTATTGTATATATCCAAAACTTGGTTAGATATGTGAGGGATTCTCTCATGAGAGCCAAAACATTACAATTTTGCATGGAGAGAAAAAAAAATAATCTATAGGGGTTCAATTGCTCTTGACATCGCCGTTAGATGAAACTCCACTTACCTTATGTTGGACATTGTCATAAAGTTCAGAAGAACTTTCGAAATGATGGAATAAGATAATATATATTTTTTGCAAGTAAGCTTAACCATGAACTTCCTAAAATAATGATTGGGAAAATTATTATTCTTTTGGAGTTTCTAAAATTGTTCTATGATGCCACTAATTGGATTTCAAGGAGTTCATATGTTATTTCAGATTATTATTTTGAGGGGATGTCTTTTGTATAAATATTTGGACGATGCGGCGGATGCTTTGAATTCTAAGCTTCAAATTATGGGTAGAAAAATGATAGAGAGATTTTGTAACATCCCTTATTTAGACCCTTA
Source organism: Eucalyptus leucophloia subsp. euroa (assembly GCA_017140325.1). Lineage (NCBI taxonomy): Eukaryota > Viridiplantae > Streptophyta > Magnoliopsida > Myrtales > Myrtaceae > Eucalyptus > Eucalyptus leucophloia. The sequence continues at coordinate 25,378,800 of CM029473.1, read as the reverse complement.
CTTTGGTTCCGTTTAGTAGGCTAAAGATCAGCATGCCAATGTAAGGAATAGGCCATAAGCCGACTCGAGGGTCGATTATGAGCCATTTAACCTGTGTAAGAATAAGTGACTAAAGGATCGATTATACTTAGATAGAGTATTCGATCATAATGATTGATTGTGAGATGATCACGCACTGTCATGAATTGATCAATTGACAATTATGGATCGATTTCCACGCGGTCATTATACTGGTTGTGAAGTGTCGAGGCATATCAATTGATCCCACACAATTACATAACAACTGAGAATCGACCATGGATCAAATAAACTCAACATGGATCAATCTCGAACTCACCATGGATTGTGCCACAACATCTTAGACTAGCCATAGAATCAACCTTAGGGCTGGTTGACAAGCCCAAGGACTAGACCTTGTGTGATATCCGGACTTTGCTCGAACTTTGAATACTTAACGGTCCATGCTGTGTCGACAAGCTTGTCATTGGACTATGATGTTGGTACCACTCACAGCCACTGTTTTGCCGCCACCATCTTCGTACCGAATCACCACGTCCATGAGACCACCTCATTATCATGCCCCCGTTGTACTATGACAACTTGACCCCCACCTAGTCCGCTACCTCACTAAATTTTCTTCTTCATGAAATGTCACAAGCGAGATTAATGTGACCACAAAGACAAAGATGGACCACGAGATGTTCAAACAAAAATATTTCAAGATCGACCACGTCTTCTCTCCCACCAACGTTTACTTCCTTCGATACGTTACCAAGCTGCTTCTTCATGCAATTCTCCTTCATCCCCATGCATACGTGCACTTGTTAAAGAGAGGAGCCAAGAGCTCCCACCATCACCCACGTTGAAGTGCGTTCACCATGAGTCTATATATAAATACCGTGTTGCTAATGATATTTCCGTAATGAGGAAACACTTGACAGTGTACAAGAAGTTTTCTTGCATAGTCATAGGGTGGGAAGGTTAGTAAAATGATGGAGAAATACATTTATGAATGGCGAATAAAAAAAAAAGTGTCCACAAACACCGTGGATAATGTTAGTTTGAATGATATTGCAATTGTTTATTTGAAGAAAAAACCTTTAAAAGAAAGGTTGTTGATCTTAAATGGTAGTATTTTACACATAAGGTGCATCACTCATATTAAATTTTATCGTGAGAGATTGCTTAACTATGGTACGTGAATTTATTGCATATATCCAAAACGTGGTTAGATATGTGAGGGATTCTCTCATGAGAGCCAAAACATTACAATTTTGCATGGAGAGAAAAAAATAATCTATAGGGGTTCAATTGCTCTTGACATCGCCGTTAGATGAAACTCCACTTACCTTATGTTGGACATTGTCATAAAGTTCAGAAGAACTTTCGAAATGATGGAATAAGATAATATATATTTTTTGCAAGTAAGCTTAACCATGAACTTCCTAAAATAATGATTGGGAAAATTATTATTCTTTTGGAGTTTCTAAAATTGTTATATGATGCCACTAATTGGATTTCAAGGAGTTCATATGTTATTTCAGATTATTATTTTGAGGGGATGTCTTTTGTATAAATATTTGGACGATGCGGCGGATGCTTTGAATTCTAAGCTTCAAATTATGGGTAGAAAAATGATAGAGAGATTTTGTAACATCCCTTATTTAGACCCTTACTTTGGTTCCGTTTAGTAGGCTAAAGATCGGCATGCCAATGTAAGGAATAGGCCATAAGCCGACTCAAGGGTCGATTATGAGCCATTTAACCTGTTTAAGAATAAGTGACTAAAGGATCGATTATACTTAGATAGAGTATTCGATCATAATGATTGATTGTGGGATGATCACGCACTGTCATGAATTGATCAATTGACAATTATGGATCGATTTCCACGCGGTCATTATACTGGTTGTGAAGTGTCGAGGCATATCAATTGATCCCACACAATTACATAACAACTGAGAATCGACCATGGATCAAATAAACTCAACATGGATCAATCTCGAACTCACCATGGATTGTGCCACAACATCTTAGACTAGCCATAGAATCAACCTTAGGGCTGGTTGACAAGCCCAAGGACTAGACCTTGTGTGATATCCGGACTTTGCCCGAACTTTGAATACTTAACGGTCCATGCTGTGTCGACAAGCTTGTCATTGGACTATGATGTTGGTACCACTCACAGCCACTGTTTTGCCGCCACCATCTTCGTACCGAATCACCACGTCCACGACACCACCTCATCATCATGCCCCCGTCGTACTATGACAACTTGACCCCCACCTAGTCCGCTACCTCACTAAATTTTCTTCTTCATGAAATGTCACAAGCGAGATTAATGTGACCACAAAGACAAAGATGGACCACGAGATGTTCAAACAAAAATATTTCAAGATCGACCACGTCTTCTCTCCCACCAACGTTTACTTCCTTCGATACGTTACCAAGCTGCTTCTTCATGCAATTCTCCTTCATCCCCATGCATACGTGCACTTGTTAAAGAGAGGAGCCAAGAGCTCCCACCATCACCCACGTTGACCCCCCCCCCCCCAACAAATCCACCTCCTCTTGGGCTTGACACGAATGAAGACCGTGACTCCACAATGCAACCACGTCCTTGCCATTATCCTGCAAAGTGTCATGAACTAGTGGAGAGTTCTCACGCCAGGACACGAGTTGACGGAGCTGTCCTCTCCTTCTGCTGCCACAAACTTTGAAGGAAAAGTTGACCAAGAGAGTCAACAGGCGGAGGAACCTTAGCATAGAAGAAGAAGACCATTTTTCCTTCACCTCATGATTTCTTTTGTTCAACAGCGTCTACAACAAAGAAACTTCTTCACCTAGACTTTCACAGCTTCGTCCATGCCTTGCTACTCGACGCCAACCGTTTACACCACCTCACACGGAGCTATCCTCTCCTTCTGCTGCCACAAACTTTGAAGGAAAAGTTGACCAAGAGAGTCAACAGGCGGAGGAACCTTAGCATAGAAGAAGAAGACCATTTTTCCTTCACCTCATGATTTCTTTTGTTCAACAGCGTCTACAGTAAAGAAACCTCTTCACCTAGACTTCCACAACTTCGTCCATGCCTTGCTGCTCAACGCCAACCGTTTACGCCACCTCGCCGCACCACCATCTCGCTTTGTTCTTGCTGCCAACTAGAGATCTCACAACTTTACCGTCGTTTAGCTCGCGTCTTCTTGCCGCTCTGCCACCAGCTCACACCACAACTCGCACCACCACGGATTCAAGGCAAGTGGAGGTCTTATTTCTCTATATTATGTGGTGCTATCGTTCCTTGGATTGCCATTCTAGGAATCGATAAAATTTGGGCTCGAATGCGTCAAGTTGCCGTTGTAATCATGTTTGCTTCTTATTGGTTAGAGCTAGATTCGATACTGACTCGTATGGTCGTGTATTGCGACAACCGTTGACACAGTCAGCATTGGTTTTGAGTTGTAAGGCCGTGAACCGCATTGATCGTCGAAAAAGTCAGCACCGGTGTTCCATAGGTCGAGTTGTTACAAGTCGATCCAGTCCTGGTACGGATCTTCTTCAGACTCGAGGAGAATAGCATTTAGGTGGTATGGGATTAGTTGAGGCTATGGTCGAGATAGGGCTTATGTGGCTTCGCAAAGTCCAAGTCATATTAGACGTGTACTAGGATAACTCCACGTGTTCTACCTAGTGTTTCAAGTGTTGGAATTCCTTAAACGAATTGGTAAAACTAAGTCGATTTCTGAATAGTGTGAGTTTGGTTAGGTTGGCGGCCATAGACTTATGCATCAATGCTTGGTCGGTCTAGTTATGTTTGGATGGCATCAAATAGAATCCTTAAGTTGCCGTGCCATAGTTTGAATTGATTGGATACCGTCGGTCCACCGTGGCGACGATGTCTCGGGTGTCGGGATGCCTGGAGGGGCATGACATTGTGCCCTTTGGATGCCTGGGGGATGTGATTGAGCCCCAGAAGTCCTCGCGATGCTAGGTGGGATGCGAAATGCTTGGAGGGGCGTAACGTGATACTCTCCAGATGCCCGAGGAATGAAATAAGGACCCCGGAGGTTCTCAGGATGCTAATTAGGATGCGAGATGCTTGGAGGGGTGCAACATGGGTCCCTTCAAAAGATGGTGGCAGCTATATCCAAAATAGATATGACTATTGAAATTCCCAAATGTTTACTTACTATCTAGTGTATCATTTCTGTGAAATTCCTTTAGAGTCATTGCCAATTGAACTATTTTGATCTCATATATTGCATGTATAGGATTTCGTCAGATGAGTAGTAGTAGACTCATGTGGCTTTTACTTGCTGAGTGGTTGTACTCACTCCTTGTGGGCTACTATTTTTCAGACACATAAGTATGCCTCTACTACCCGTGTCCTCCACGATGCTCTACGGCATCCTCACTGATCTCACGTGAGACTAAGCGAAGCAAGTCAACCCCGATTTCCCTAAGGTTACTTTCATTTGGATCACTATGATCCTGACGGTGGATGCTGGTCTTCCAGACCACTTCCACTCCTAGACAATGACAACGGTGATAGATCAAGTAGTAGGAGGGCCTGAGGACAAAGGTGGCATTTTTGGCAAGACCAAGACGTGCTACACAAACGGTCGTGTAGATATGCATAAAGATGGTCGGGATAGTATTTTGGTGACAGCCAGAAGAAGGAACTTTTTGACCCTAATGTACCGACTTAGGTCATCTAAAAGATATAAATAAATAAAAGTGTCCGATTCTATATTTTTGTGTGCGTCGTTTTAAGTAATAATGGAGCTATTAATATACGCTTCCGCATAAAACTAATAGTAATAACCTGGGAATGTCGCGTCGACCCTAACAGGCTGAGGGTCATCACAACTGCAGTGGTATCAAAGCCTAGGTTTGTCTAGAGTGATAAGGTGTGCTAGTGGAAAAGGGGGTTTATGATAATCACACACGATAAGACACTAAGTGCATGTAGTTGATTGGCTGTGAACAACGAGTGACTAATTTTCACTCGTAAGGTACTAGTAACGATTGTGAGTTACCCATATGTACTAGTAACATTTATATGTTACTTATCTAATCTCAGTAACATGTGAATGTTACTTTCCCTTATTAGTTGATTAGTGACACTAGGTCACTATTTTTTTTTTTTTTTATAAATGTGATAAATATATTGACTTTAACCACAAGCTATACGGCAAAAGAAACTCGGCACCAAAAAACTTGCACTTAGGAAGATAGACAAGTCAACTCGAGTGGAAGGGTGCTGAGAAAAACAAAAGGGGAAAGGGCCAAACATTGGCAATCCTCAAATAAAAATAAAGGAAGGACCTGACACCCAAGATACCACACAAGAATCACAAAGAACAGTGAAAACAGTAGCAGCATCAACAAACCACAATTACAGGGAATTATCATACAACACAGGAGAGAAAATGGACGGATCAATTCCCCAGCTGCGTTGAATCCTCCTATTTCTTGAGGTGTCCGCAACATTGCTGAAAGTTAAGGCTTTGTCCATGACGACTTTGACAAGATGGTTCTTCAAGGCCGGGATAAACAAAGATTATTCCCTAAAAAGAATATTGTTTCTCATTTTCTAGATCACATGACAAAGAGCACCAAAAGAGAAGCAAGCAATGCAATGATAGAATTCCTTGCCTAAGTGAAACTTCAAGGCCCACCGGAGATTGTCCTGCCAAGTCCTATTCCGCCAAGGTAGGTTGCACCTAGTAGCCCAAAAAGACGTGAGGCCGGCGGTAATACGACAACCAAAAAATAAATGATCGATAGAGTCCGACCAATAATTACAAAAGGCACACGAGACATCATCAATCCTCCCATATGAAAGCAAAAGAACTTGGGTAGGCAGCCGGTTCTTAATAATAAGCCACAGTTTAAATTGATACCACGGTGTGAGCAAGATGCTCCAAACAAACAAGAACCAAGGAACTAAGGTTCCCTTCAGCTGAATGATTTCCCACGCAGAAGCAACTGAAAAGTTTTCTGAGGTACTCTCAAGCCATCAGAAAAACTTCCGGATTTTGTGAAAGGACAGGGAGGGGAGACTCCTACGACTCTAAAATGGTCTTGAATTCCTAACCCTTTACGAAGAACGGGTCCACAACCAAGGCCATTCTAGGCAGCCCCGACTAGTAGATAAAGGCGTTTGAAAACAAAAGATTAAGGGGACCCCTTGGGTGCCAATGATCAAACCATAGAGGCACTGAGCAGCCATCCCTTATGCTCCATTGAAAGGAATGGCGAAAATATCTCTTAAGCTAGTGTATTTTCTTCCAAGCCCAAGAACAAACCGTCGGCTTGTTAGCAACCTGAAAATTTCTCATTTTCAAAAAATTAGAGTGAATCCACTTACACCACAAGGATTCCCTGTCGATGAAAAGGATCCAAATGTGTTTAAGCATGGCTGTTGTGTTGCAATCTCGAAGCTTGCGTAGGCCCAGTCCTCCTTCTTTCGGAAGGCAAATAATATCCCAAGAGACTTTCGCACTTCATCTTCCAAGGCCTGGGCCTTTTCAGAGAAATTGTCTTAGAATTTGCTCGATGCGGTCTAACATAACTCTAGGCATCATAAAAACACTAGCCCAATAAGCTTGTATTGCATGAAGAACAGACCTTATCAGCTGTAGGTGGCCTACAAAGGATAGAAAGCGCTGAGCCCAAAATTGTACCCTTATTGTAATGCGGTTGACAAGAAAGATGCAGTCTGACTTGCCAAGTCTCATGGTGATAATAGGAACCCCCAAGTACCGAATTGGTAGTTTTCCTTCCTAGAATCCAAAGGTGAGAAGTATTTGGGTCTGAGTAAAGGCCGTCCCTCTAGCAAGAAAAACTTCACTTTTGTTTATATTAGGATACAACCCACTCCAAGCAGAAAGGGTATCAAGACCTTCCTTGAGAAGAGAAACCGAGGCCAAGTTTGCTTGGCTAAAGAGGAAGACATCATCTGTAAAGAATAAGTGAGATAAGCTTGTTGCTTTACATCTCCAAAAGAATTTGAAGCCCGGTTGCCTGGATCGAAGGGAAAGGATCCCGGAAAAAATCTTTATAGCCAAAGTGAATAAGTAAGGTGATAAGGGGTATCCTTGACGAAGTCTACAACCACTTGTAAAGAAACCATGTAGCTCACCACTTAAAGAGATGGAAAATTTAGGTGTGCGGATACAAACCATGATAAGCTTGATCAAATGATAAGGAAACCCAAAGGCATGGAGAGTAAGCTCCAAGAAGTCCTAGTTAAGTATATCATAGGCTTTCTGGAAATCCACTTTAATAGCACACTTTGGTGAGTATGTATCAAGGTGGAAACCATTAAAAAGCTCTTGGGCGAGGAAGATGTTATCCCTAATCCTTCGGCTCTTAATGAAGGCATTTTGGGGGAGGATTGATTATATCTTGAAGCACTGCAGCCACTCGATTAGCCAGGAATTTCCAGACATATTTCCAAAAGAACTATCTAGACTACCACCAGAACAGGAAATCGAGTTCGTAATCAAACGGATGCCTAAAACTAAACCAATATTGAAAGCCTCGTATAGAATAGCTTTAGCGGAACTAAAGGAATTAAATATAAAGCAAAGAAGGCGGATGGAACTGTTGAAGGATTACAACTGTAAAATACTGTACCATTCAAGGAAGACAAACAAGGTAGTATATGCTCTGAGTCATAAGTTGACAATGGATATGGCAAGTATAAGAGCAACATAATGGAACTTATTAGAAATAATAGCAAATTCAAAGTTTAAGTTAGAAATAGACCATCTCACTGGTGTACTAACCGCACTGAGAATTGAACCGGAAATTATTCAAAAAATTAGAACACTACAAAAATCTGACCTGGAAATCATAAAGTTTCGAGACAAAGTATTGTCAAGGAAAAGGCCAAAGTTCCAAGTTTCTGAGGATGGAATAGTGAGATACCAAGTACAACTATGTGTCCCCAATAATGAAGAGATAAGAAGGGAAATTTTGTCAGAAGTACATATGAGTAATTATAGTATCCACCCTAGGAATACAAAGATGTATCGAAACCTACGTCAACAATACTAGTGGAATGGTATGAAGGCAGACATTGCTAAGCACATTTTTTAGTGCTTGACCTGCCAACAAGTGAAGGTTGAACATCGCAAGCCCGTAGGAATGCTAAGACCATTAGATATATCAGCATGGAATTTGGAGCATGTAACGATGGATTTCGTGCAAGGCTTATCAAGGATATCAATGGTGCATTTGGTAACATTTCTGTTTAAAAATTGTTTCTGGAAACAGAAATAAAAAAAGTATTTCTGCTTCAGGGAACAATTTTTAAACAAAAAAACATATTTGGTAAATCTGTTCCAGAAATATAAAAAGAACAGTAAAACACGTTTGGTAAATTTGTATAATTTTTTTATTTATTTTAACTTTTTAATATTTTTATTTTATTTTTTCTATTTTCTTTCTTATTTTTCTGATTTATTTTTCCTTTTTCCTTTTTTCTTCTTTTGGCCGGTTGCCGGCCTCGGCCATGGCCGGCGACCGGCCGATGAGGGCCGACGGACTCGCCCAGCCACGTCGAGGCTCGCGGCCCCGCCCCAGCCGAGCCTTGCCGTAGAGGGGGCGAGGCTCGGCCTCGCATTGGCCGGGCGAGCTCGAGCTCGCCCGGATCCGTGAAGTCGAGCTCGCCCGGGGCCGCGGCGACGCCGGGGCGGTGGCCCCGGCGTCGCCGAGCCTCGCCGGCCGCTGGGCGAGCTCGACCTCGCCGGATATGGGTGAGCTCGACCTCGCCGGATATGGGCGAGTTCGAGCTCGCCCGGCCCAAGGCGAGGCCGAGCCTTGCCAGGTGCCGGCGATGCTCGGCCTCGCCGCGGGCCGGCGACACTCAGGCGAGATCGCTGGCCCTCGACGGTGTCACCGGCCATGGCCGAGGCCGGCAATCGACCAAAGAAAAAAGAAGAAGAAAATAAGAAGAAAAAAATAAGAAGAAAATGGAAGAGAGAGAAAAAGTGTTCTTAAATTTTGTTCCAAAAACAGGAAACAATTTTTTTTTTTGTTTCTTGTTTCTTTTCCATATGTGTTTTTCGGGAACAAAAAAATAGATTTAGAACAAAAACACAAACAAACGCGTTTCTGTTCCTTTTTTGTTCCCAGGAACAAAAAAAAACAGAAATTTTTGTTTTAGGGAACAGAAATAATTTTTAACAAACAGGCCCCAAGTGGCCACGATTCCATCCGGGTAATAGTGGATCGCTTGACTAAATCTACCCATTTCTTAGTAGTACATATGGATTATTCAATGGACATTAACGCCGAGATGTATGTGGGCCAAATAGTACGCTTACATGGTGTTCTTGTGACCATCACCTTAGATCGAGACTCGAGATTTACCTCAAATTTTTGGCAAGGTCTCTAAACCGCATTAGGGAAACAAGCTTCAGTTTAGTATCGTCTTCCATCCACAAATGGATGGATAAACCAAAAAGAATTATCAAGTACTAGAGGACATGTTGAAAGCTTGCATGATCGATTTTAAAGGAAATTGGGACGAGAAGTTACACCTAGTAGAGTTCGCATATAATAATAGTTTCCAGCAAAGTATCGGTATGGCTTCTTATGAGGCACTATATGAAAGGATTTGCAGGACTTTTGTATGTTGGAACGAGGTGGGAGAGAGAAAACTAATAGGGCCAGAGCTGGTACAAGCTACTTCAAATACGGTACAAATCATTAGAAATAGACTCAAGATGGCCCGAGTCGATAAAAAAAAATTACACAGATAAGCGTAAAAGACCTTTAGAATTTAACGTGGGAGATCACATATTCTTAAAGGTGTCCCCAATGAAGGGTATATCAAAATTTGGAAAGAATGGCAAGATAAGCCTGAGATTTATTAGACCCTTTGAGATCCTTGCAAGGATAGGGGATTTGGCCTATCGATTGCATTGCCTCCTAAGTTGGCAAATCTACATGATGTATTTCATGTGTCGATGTTAAGAAAGTATCATCCCGATCCTACTCATATACCGTATTGTGAGATTATCGAAGTAGATGAAAAAGTGAAATACTTGGAAGAGCCAATACGGATACTAGATCAGAAGGAACAAGTCTTCCAAACAAAGGTGATCCCACGATGTAAAACAGGCTACATGGGAAAGTGAGAGGGAAGTGAGGCAAAAGTATCCCCATCTTTTCAATGAGACGTAAGAGGCACTCAATTTCAAGGGTGAAATTCTTTAATCAGGGGAGATCTGTGATGTTCGGACTTCACCTAAACCTTGAATACTTAACGATCCATGCCGCGTCGACAAGCTTGTCATTGGACTATAATGTTGGCACCACTCACGGCCACCATTTCACCACCACCATCACCGTACCAAACCACCACGTCTCATCACATCCCCATGACACCACCTCATCGTCATGCCCCCGCCGTACTATGACAACTTGACCCCCACCTAGTCTACTACCTCACTAAATTTTCTTCTTCATGAAATGCCACAAGCGAGATTAATGTGACCATAAAGATAGACCACGATCATGAGATGTTCAAACAAAAATATTTCAAGATTGGCCACGTCTTCTCTCCCACCAACGTTTACATCCTTTGGTACGTTACCAAGCTGCTTCCTCATGCAATTCTCCTTCATCTCCATGCATACGTGCGCCTGTTAAAGAGAGGAACCGAGAGCTCCCACCATCACCCACGTTGACCCCCATCCGCTTCCTCTTGGGCTTGACATGAATGAAGACCGTGACTCCACAACGCAGCCACGTCCTTGCCATTAACCTACGAAGTGTCATGAATCGATGGAGACTTATCACACTAGGACACGAATTCATGGAGCTGTCATCTCCTTCTGCTGCCACAAACTTTGAAGGAAAAGTTGACCAAGAGAGTCAACAAGCGGAGGAACCGAAGCATAGAGGAAGAAGACCGCCCCTCATTTTTCCTTCACCTCACGATTTCTTTCGTTCAATAGCGTCTGTAGCAAAGAAATCTCTTCACCTAGACTTTCACAACTTTGTCCGTGCCTTGCTGCTCGACGCCAATCGTTTACACCACCTCGGCGCACCACCATCTCGCTTTGTTCTCACTGCGGACCAGAGATCTCACAACTTCACTGTTGTTCAGCTCCCGTCGTCTCGTTGCTCTACCACCGGCTCGCACCATAGCTCGCACCACCGCGAATTCAAGGCAAGTGGAGGTCTTATTTCTCTATATTATGTGGTGCTGCCATTACTTGGATTTCCATTCTATGAATCGATAAAATTCGGGCTCGAATGCGTTGAGTTGCTGTTGTAATCATGTTTGCTTCTTGTTGGTTAGAGCTATATTAGATATTGACTCGTATGGTCGTGTACCGTGATGACCATCGGCATAGCCAACATTGATTTCGAGTTGTAAGGCTGTGAACCGCATTGATCATCGGAAAAGTCAACACCGGTCTTCCGTAGGTCGAGTTGTTGCGGGTCGGTCCAATCCTGATACGAGACTTTATTAGTTTTTTTCTCCGGGAATTGTATATGCGATTACCTTTAACCATGCTTTCAAAAAATTGAATAATCAATCTTTGTGCTCGAGAACTTTTTGTCACTTTACTCTTAAGTCAACCCTCGCAACTTGAGGACCAATAAAACATGTGTGAAATTTTGTTTTTCTAGAGCTTTATAAATTTTTTGGTTGTGGTATCATGCAAGGAGCTAACTGGAAAATTCTACAAAAATAGATGAAACGAGGATTAATAGGGAATATGGCTAATAAATTAGTGAGAGTATGATGGTTGTTCAAGTAGACTTTAAGATTAGTGAGAGTATGCATAAATCCTACCAAATTTTATTTTATATAATTTAATAAACATATTCTATTAATTTTCCTTTCAAATTTAATTTATTTGATATTTTTAGTATCTTTTTTTATGTTTTTTTTTTTATATATCTATCAGGTGGAAGGAGTTTAAAAACACATTAAAAGTAAGAACAATGCTCATTTGTATTTATGAGGGTTTGTAAACTTCTAAATATGATGAAGGTGTTGAGTAAGTAATATAATGATGACAATGAATATCGTCACACAGATTAATGATTACTAAACTAATTAAATATTATAAATAGATTTCTAACAAATCAAAATAGAATTGATAATAGATTAAAATTGACAATCTTAAAAGTAAAATTTTGAAACTAATTATAGTAAATCAATCAAATAAATATGCTAGAAAATACAATTTCACAAATAACCACTAGATTTGAATTTTTGATTATTATGCATATAAGAACAATATTAAACATGTGATAAAGAAATTTCCTAATCTATATACAATCCTATCTCTAAGTATAGCAAACCTACTTAGTTTATTAATCCACCACATCTCTATGTGAATTTAAATAAATATAAATGCATAAAATCTATGAACATTCCCGATTTACAATGATTCTTTTGATTCTTTTGTACCACTTTATCACCTAAAGTTACACAAATAATATGGTATATCTCTATCCATATTTAATTCATTCTTATCTATTATAAAGAGCAATTGCACATTATCACTTCTAAATTTCAAATATGCACATCAAATCATGAAATTTATATTATCATGGTCAGGCTACATCGTAACCCTAATAAAAAAAATTGAACATAATAGAAGAAGAAGTGAAAATATAATGTAGACCTAACATCTTAAATCAAAATACATGAGAAAACTCCCAAAACAATAAAAACAATTTAAAAATAAAAACCTAGTTGCTCTCCAGGCTCTTTATGTTATTCTATTTATAAGATATATTCAAGAATCCTAACACAAAGCAATTACTTATTTTTTTGCATAAAATTAGAGAATAAATCGCAAAATACCTCGAGTAGGTGTGGGTAGGTGCACTCAGCGAAGTTGGGGGTTAGTTCCAGCCTTTTTCTTTGGAGGTTATTTGCTGCTGTTGCGATTGGGAGGACTCAGCGAAGTTGGGGGCTAGTTTCAATTCTTTGGAGGTTGCCATCGCTTGTGTGAGGGTTGCCGTTGTTTGCCATCTGGTTTCCCTTTCCTCTTTCCCTTCTTGTTTGTTGCCGCTGTTTGGCTGGTTCTTTCTGTTGTTTGACTGTTTCGTTGCCGCTATTTTGGCAGCTTGTGCTTCTCTTTTTCTTGACACCCTTCTACTCGTTATGACATATTTGTCATTACGAGTGTAAGTTTTTTTGGTGCCATGAACCCTTGCTATATAGTTTTTGGTTAAAACTCAATATATGACTTACCTTACCCAAAAAAAAAAAATTGCAAAATACCTGCTTTGGTATTTATCTTCCAACACTTTTGATTTGATTTTCTAAATCAAAGAATCTTCCTTTCCTTCCTTTCGCCATTTTTTTCCTTGTTTTCTCTATATATCATTATAATGCATAAACAGAAAAAAAAATCCAAATATTTTTTCAAAAATATTGCATTATTTGTTGTCTAAAATAGGTAAAATAACTATATTTTTATAGGCTTTGTTTGATAGTTAGAACAAAATACATGATAGGGTAAAATTTATTATATTCTAGATTTGGTGCCTACTTAAAACAAAATAAAGTCGGATATGAAGGGGATATAGACTAGATAAAATTATCATATTTGAGAGGTAGAATAAAGGTAGATAGGATTTCTAACATACATAATAGGAAAGTTATTTTTATCAGAGAACAAACTTCTTAAATTAATAAAATTAAAAATATATTTTTATATAATTAATATTTGAATTTAAATATAAGAAATGCAAAATAATAAAAAATGATAATTATTTTAATTTAATCTTATTTTTTATTTGTTTGAATTTAATTATATCTTATAATATAAATTCAATATATAAATATAAATATATGTTTATATTTATCACATTTTTTTATTTTAGATATATTAGTACAATTTACTATTTAAAATTTTTTACTAGAGAACGATGGAATGGGAAGAAAGAAATAAAAAAGAAATTGATTAAAAAAGAGAGGAAAATAAAATAAAAATAAAATAAAACTAGAGTAGGCAAGGGTGTCCCAAGAGATTTTTAACATCTTTGTTTGTAAAGTTTTCTGTTCATTTATATTAATATGTTGTTTATATTAAACAATATACATGATTTGATGTAAATATATATCTAATTTTATTACTACAATCACCAAATAGTGGATTTGATATAACAAAATCCCTAGAGTTCATATTATATCTTATTCAGTCCTATCTTGATAAAAAAAAAAAAAAATCCGAATGGCCAAATGTGGCCATAGAGTTATCAAACTCCTAAACTTATCATTTTGCTAGTCCTTAAGCAAAAGTAAGATAATATATACTTAATGATAGTGTGAAAGTTGATAAGATACATGACAAGGTGAGGAATACCCTAAAATGTTTGTTTTATTTTTTATGAGAAATCTTCCCATGGTTCCTATGATAAAAATTTGGGTTGCCAACTTTTGAGTGATACTAGTGGTAGTTGGGATACTTATAGCCATGAGGAGGGTAATATAGAAAACGAGAACGATTTCGATTTTGATTTCGATTTCGATTTGCAACAAACATATGAAGGCTTTCTTGACAAGGAGAAACAAGGGTCACATGATCTTAACCTTTTGACGTGGTGGAAGATTGATTAAGAGATTTTAATTATTCGTGTACTTTCATTGCATTAGAGTTGACTTTCAGTACTTTTGATCATGTGGCTGATGGGTTCAAAGTTCTTTGACCTCTAGAGTAATGAAAGCTTTCATTCACACTCAAGATTGGTTGAGAGTGATTACCACACTGATTAATGTTGAAGAGTGTATAACAAAATTTGAGTGAGTTAAGTTGTGGATATATCATCTTCTTCTTCTTCTTCTTCTTCTTCTTCTTCTTCTTCTTCTTCTTATTTTTAATTTTTTTTCATGTATCTAATAAGTGAATGTTTTATTTAATATCACGTTTTTGTTAGATATGGATGATCACTCGGAACTTACTCGTAGATAGATTTTACAAGTTAAAATAAAATGAATATACGTGGTGAGATATTCCATTCATTAATTGATTTCAATTTATAGTAATTCTAATTGAAACTAGTGCTCAATGATTATAAATAGTCGTTGTTGTTTAGCTTTTGGGGGTTAGAACTTGGAGTGACCTTTATGGATAAATGTTGAAGTTCTAAGTTCGAGATGCCTAAGGAATGGATCCTTTGTATTTGTAGACTTGGTTCTAGTCTTCTAGATCGAAATCCTGAAAAGTTTATTTTTCTTAGTTGCATATGAGCTTTGAAGCCATTTTGCTTGGTCTTTTATTCCCAAAAGTAGAAGATTTGTGTTCAATTTATATTCAGCTAATTTATTTTCTTGCTTGCTCTAGCAAACTTATGATGAACTCTTTTTCATACTATAGACTATGGATGTGTTTAAGTAGCGTTAAGCATCCATAGCGGTACGAAAAGAGAGGTCATGATGATATCATCTACGTCCATACTGCTCCTTGTGGAGTAGATCCCGCATCCAACTAAGTCTTTGACTAGGGAACTAGAGAATTCCCACTACCACTAGCAGACTAGCCGAGCCGTGAGCTTGATGAGAATCGGCTTTCCAAAAAGCCAGCTTGGGTCGGGGTCAGCATAGAATGAAGGGGACGGCCCTAATGTTGTGTTGGCAAAGTCAACTTCTTGGCTCGTGGGCGGAGAAGAGTGGACGTGGGGACTCGGGTCAGTGTGCATCATAACTAAGAGAGCCATTCCATTTAGGTAGGGCAAGACAGAATGGGCGGGCACAAGTGGTCTAATGTCCGAGCCAATTGGTCAGACGATGGCTACTTCACTTATTAGATTATTATTAATCGCCTATCCTGCAATGAAATGGGATGGAATAGAAAGAACGCAAAGCGCTAGAGCTATATATAGAGTTGGTTTTTTTTTTTTTTTTTTTTGGGGGGGGGGATAAGCTTCTTCAAAAGCAAGCTTATCCCCACCCCAACCAGCAGCTACTAGCTTTCCCCATCTCTCCTAAGCTTCCCTCGGTCTTTGAACCAAGCTATATGAGGCATAAACTCGTCTCACGTACGGTTCGGAGGCCGAGCCCCACCCCAGCAGTAATGGTGCGGCTTAGGTCAACTAACACAAAGAAGATAGAGTTCACTCAACGATTGCCTTTGGGTTCCGAACTCCATATGGGGAAGGAGCGTTGTTGTTTGCGAGGTCTCGATCATTTACATGGGCCCACTTCTCATTCCATTTGTGGGAATTTTATGATCTATAAACCGTCCCTAAGGAACGATCTATTGACTAGCGAGAACTTGAACAACATTTAAAACATGTCATATTGATTTATGAACCAATCTATCTATTTTCTTTATCGAATGGTTTTTTGAATAACTTTCAAGTATTGAAAAAGAGCAAGGGGTAATGTAGATCAAGAATGGCCATGTTATTGCCATTTTTTCCTAAAAATGCTAGTATTACCATCTAAATGGGGCTGAATAAGTGTAAAAAACAAATTAAGCAAATAAATGTAGAATAAGTTATTTTGCAAGTAAAGTTTGACTAAAAGTGACACCAGACTTTTGAATTAAGTTCACACTCAACTTAGATGGCTTAGAAATTCGTGGAATTCAGAAAAAAGAAAAATAGCACAAACAAATCAAAAGAGTTAATGGAAAAGAAAATTGAACACGAGATTTATAGTGGTTCAACTTAAATCAAGTCTACGTCCACTTTCCCACGTTAACAGACTTCTGGCTAGAATTCACTAAGGTATCGACAAAGAAATACAACGATTTGAGTATGAACAATTAGTGAATGATTTCTTTTTCTCTCACTAAGTCACTCCTCTAGTGTTTTTCTCTCTTGAATACAATTTGTAAGCATTGTCGATGAAGAACAAGTGATTGGAAATGCCTCAAACTTTGGAATTTCAATTTTCACGCTCTACCCCAAATGGACTAAATAACCTCCTTAAACACTCCTCTACGTCTTTCTAAACGGTGGCATTCTCCAAAAGAATTTCTTCCAATCAATTTGTTTGACATAATCAATTAAGAAAATCTTGTAGCCGTTTAAAAATTGATGTGAAAATCCGGTGATTGTGGTTGCCTATACAATCAAAATCTAGGTTTTCATAAGTAGATGCTTCCCAAAAAGGAACTTGTCTTCGAGATTGATTCATTAATTCATGATTGATTCCATCAATATATTTATAAAAGGTAAGTGAGATTCTTTGCCAAAAAGCCAGATATTAAGGATAAATCTCATACATACTGAATCCTTGTCAAAAGATCAATAATCCTAAGTCTGATTATATATTCGTTTTGGACTTGGGTTCAGTCTGGATCTCGTCAGGGTGGGAAAGACTTTTGGAGTAAAATAGACTTTGATAATATTCCACGATATAGCACAGAAGTATAGTATTCTTCAGAATAAGAACAAGAATAGGAAAGTTTTGTCAACTTCAAAACCTTATAAGAGTTTTCTCAACAATCTCCTTATTTTTGATAGTGACAAAACTTTCATGCAGATTTTATCATTATATGAAAGTTATATATTGCAAAACAACACTTTAGCAGAACATGATAATTGATAAAGAAAATAGACAGTAATTATAATAAATACACATTGCCTCCATAAAACACATCAATTAACAGTCTGCAAAACACACCAACCAAGAAAAATCAAACACAATCACAAGTCAAGGATAAAATTCAATTTGCATAGTCTCTCTCCCCTTTTGTCAGTAGCAAAAAAATAAAACTAGTTAAGCATAAAAAGAAGTTGGGTAAAAAAAAAGATCAGGATTGTTTGAGAACACAAACAAGTTGGAAATCCTCCAAGGTCTGCACGGTCTCCTCAAGTTTAGTTAGACACTAATGATAAACAGTCTCCATTGTTGCCAGATTCTGCGAAGCCTGCTGATTCAAGGTCTGGACTTGATTATCAAGAGATTGTACCTTGCCTATAAGAGACTATGAGGTAGTACCAAAAGCAGCATGCAACTTATGGATGTCAAACTCCCTTGCATATTGTCGTGCCTTAATCTCCAAGAGGAATTCTACTATCCAAGGATAGTTTGATTTTGATTTTGTTTGGGCACTAGCTTCAGCTAATTATACTGGTGGAATATCCAAAAGTGAAGGAAAATTGACCTAAACATGTGAAGTTCTTTGCTCCCCCTGAACATTTGCTTCTTTGTGTGGACCCTCAGGTAAGACTTCAAGAAAATGAGATGCAATCACTAGCAGTTGGTTTAGTAAGAGGAGTTTTCTCACCTACTCCCCTTGTCTTGGTGCCTTCAATTTGAGAAGTAACTTCTCCTTCTTGAACCTTTTCTTTGCCAACACGAGTTTATTTACAAGTTCCCATCTCCTCATCATCTGGAGCATCAATTTCCCTTATATCTTCTCCTTCCTTGTCAGTCTCATCATGTTCCTTGTTCACATTGGCATCTCCTTCTAAGTCATCATCCTCACTCTCTTTCACTTTAGTTTCTTCACCATCACTCGCTTCTTCTGGTTCTTTTTCACTTTCATCCTCTTCTTCTTCCTCGGAATTAGCAAAACCTTGAAGATCACGCAAGGCAATAGCAGAGATGGTCTTGTCATCATCATCTTCCTCTTCTTCATCCTGGAGAAGAATCAGTCGTTTCGTTTTTGCTATTTTTGAGACAACACTTTTCCCTTTGCGTTTCTTCTCAGTAGTAGATCTAGGCTTGACTTTGCTAACTAATTCTTTCTTCAAAAGAGTCAAGGCTCTAGAAAGATCCTTCAATCGCATCTTTAAAATCATTTTCAATCCAATTTGCATGGGTGCAATGGTTCTGGAGCAAAGCTGGGATGGCGGTAGAATCTGAAAGTGTTTGAAGAGTCTGGTTACCAATGCAGTGTATGGTAGTTGTCATTTCCCTTTCATAATAGTTTTGTACATGTGCAGTATGATTGTGTGAGGGAGTGAGAAGGCAACACCATTGCAGATGGCCCACATCATCTTTGCTTCGAATCTGGAAACATCGGTTTTTGAAGCAGCCTTGGGTCTGATGCAGTTGATGACTATCTTGTGCGGCAAGATATTGGAAGCAGACATCCAATAATAAGTAATATTCCCCTTAGGAATCATGTCCCTTACCAAAAACTTAATGACATGCTCGTTAGACACATTAATGGGCAGAAATCCACTCCTTTTTACCCCTAGAACGTCAGCCAACAAATTAACATTAACATCAAATACTCTATCACACACAGTAAATTGCATATGGTGGGATCCAAGATAAACAAGTTGGAATAAAAGGTATGTCGTCAATTCGGGGTAAGCTTCTAACGTCTCCACACAGAACTTCTCCATTTGAAGTTTGGCAAACTTTTCTATCAAGTTCACCTTGATTGAATGCATAAAGTTAAAGTCCGCGGTGTGAAGGTTAATGACCCCTCTGTTAAGCACTTAAGAGAAAACTTTCTTGTGATCTTTTAAATGAAACAACTTCGTCTTTTTCCTAGCAATTTCATTAGCAACACCAATTGGTTGAAAATTCTTGAAAACCCTCTCATCATCATCTTCCTTTTATTCTCGGTCTGACCCTTCGTCCCAAAGTGAGGATCGGTAGGAAAGTTCGAAAATTCCTTTTCCGTAATTCCAGCCTCTACTGGTCCTAACTTCTTTATGGCTCTCAAAAACAAGGTTTCATTTCCATAACCATTTTCTTTCAAAAAAGAACTTGTGAAATCCATAGGATTTCCTCCCAATTTCAAAAATTTATAATGCTTAAGAAGTACCTCAGGCCTTCTTACCGAAATAGGAGTTACTTCTTGAGTAACTTCCTCTTATGCTGAGCAGCGAGGAGAGCTTCGAGGCAAATCGTCCCTAATGAGATCAAAATGCATTGGACCTTTAGAGACAATCCGAGGCCTGCAGCTAGCAATACGAGAGGATTTCCTTTGATATGACATCGAAGCAAACTTAGAGGACTTCGATGACAGGTTTGTGTGAGAATGGGTGAGAAATTTTACAAGAGATTTGAGAGAAGATCAAGAGAGACGAGGGTTCGAGAGTTAGGGTTTGAAGACAGTCTGGTTTATTGGGAAGAAAAATTTTAAGGTTTTAAAGAAAACAAAGTACGGCAACTGGACCGTCATAAAAAGAAACTTCCCTTTTTAAAAATTCAAAAAATTTAACTGTCAATAATTTTTGAAATAAATTCTAAAAAATCAGTAGAGATATTACAATTTCCAAAAATATAAAAGGCAAGTAATAAATTGAGAATAAACATACCTGTTCAATAAGAAAGAAACTTACGCACCAAAATTTATTATAAAACTACCTGAGTTTAGAAGGCTTTCCAAAGGATGTATTTTCCATATGTTGATTTGGTGAGTCTGCTCATACACAGACTTTAGTCAGATGCAAGGGTGATATTTAGCTTTTCATAGTTGGACTCGAATAAGCCTTGCTCTAGTGGCTTGGTGAAGATATCTGCTAGTTGATTCTTTGAGTCAATGAATTGAACATTGATTTTGCCATTTTGCACATCGTCTTTTAAAAAAGTGATGGCAAATTTCGATATGATTTGCCCTTAAATGAAAAAGAGGATTTTTGGTAAAATTGATCGCACTTATATTGTTACATCTGATTTCGGTGCATAGTTCTTCTATTCCAAAATCCCTTAGTTGTTGCCTAATTTAGAGAATCTGTGAACAGCAACTTTCAAGATCACCATATTCTGCTTCTGTTGTTGAGAATGCCACAGTATTCTGCTTCTTTGAGAACCAAGACACTAACATTTGTCCTAACAGTTGACATGTTCCTAAAGTACTTTTCCTGTCAACTTTACAACCAGCTAAATCGGCATCAGAATAGCCAAGTAAAATAAAGTCTTATTCTTATCGATACCACAAACCCAACTTTGGATAAGTCGCAATATATTTGATAATACGTTTGATAGCACTAAGATGAGATCCTAGGTCAGCTTGGAATCTAGTACACATGCACACACTGAATAGAATATCAAGTCAAGAGGCAGTGAGATAAAAAAAGAGAACTAATCATGCTGCTATATATCTTTTGGTCAACTTTAAAACTAGATATGAGAGTCTCAGTCTTTTTGTAGTTTTCCATCCCAAACTTCTTGATAACATTTTTGGCATATTTCTCTTGATAGATGAACCTTTCTTTCTTTGATTGTCTGACTTACAAACCCAAAAAATAAGTTATAGACTTTGAGAATTTCTTGCACAAATTTTCGTTAGAAGATCCAAAGATTACATCATCTTCATATATTTAAACAAGTAGAAAATCTTTTTCTTCCTTTTTGATAAACAAGGTTGTATCAACCATTCCTTTCTTAAAACCATTGATTATCAAGAATTTACTCAATATCTCATACCAAGCTCGAGGTGTCTGTTTCAAACTACACAACTCATTCTTCAATCTATAGACAAAATCTGGTTTTCTAGGATCTTCAAATCCTGATGGTTGTTCCACATAGACTTCTTCTTGTATAAATCCACTTAAGAAAGCACTTTTTGACACCCATCTGGAATAACCCGAAATCATGAAAATATGCATATGTGAGCAGTAATCTAATGGCTTCTAACCTAGCTATAGATGCATGAGTCTCATCACAATCTATTCCTACTTCTTGTGTGTATCATTTTGCCACAAGCCTTGCTTTGTTCTTGGTTACTTTGCCCTTTACATCCATTTTATTTCTAAACAACCATTTCGTTCCAATCGCAAATTTCCCTTTCGATTTTGGAACTAGCTCCTAGACATTATTGATACTAAATTGTTTGAATTCTTCTTGCGTTGCTTCTATCTAGCTTTCATCAAATAGTGCTTTTTCTACTCCTTTTGGTTCTATTTCTGAAATAAGTGCTAATGCACTAGAATCTTCTTTTACTTTGGATCTAGTGCAGATTCCTTTTTCTATATTGCCAATAATGAGTTCTTTGGGATAACTTGATTTGTGCTTCCAATTACTATTTGGTTTGATGTTTCCTGTTAGGATTTGCTGAACGTTTGTTTTCTTTGATTATTCTGACTTTTGTTCTGCTTGACTTTGATCACCAGAAGATTGAAGTCCCTTGGAGAAATCAAACTTTATTAAGTCCGAAACTAGTTCAAACTCTTCAAGTTAAGTCTAATCTTGTTGGTTCTAAATACTTTCCCGAAATCTAATATTCATAAATTCTTCGACAGTATGAGTATTATTGTTGAAAATACTTGCGACCAATCACATGAAAATAAGAGATTTTTGGTTTATTCCCTTTATATACTTCATAGGGAGTCTTTTTTAGGATGGGCTTTAAAAATACCCTATTAATTATATAACATGCAATAGAAACTGCTTCTGCCAAAAAACAAGAAGAGATTTTACTTTTTATCAGTAGAGTTCTTACCATCTCATGTAACGGTCTATTTTTCCTTTTTACAACTCCATTTTGTTCTGGGGTATATGGAGAGGAGAAAATATGTTGAAGACCATTCTTGTCACAAAAACTTGCAAAGTCTTTGATTTTTAAATTCTCCCCCATGATCACTCCTTATGCTTGAAATAACATAACATTTATCGTTCTAAACTTTCTTAGCAAATTTTGAAAAGTAAGAGAAGGTTTTGGACTTATTTGCTTATAATCATCCACAACTACCAAATGGTATTTCTTTCCACCAATACTCTATGTTTTTGTTGGTCCAAAAAGATCCATATGAAGAACCTGCAAGACACAATTGGTAGAAACTTGATTTATAGGTTTAAAAGAGCTTCTGATTTATTTTCCCAAGATACATGGAGTACACAACTCAGACTTTTAGTATACCATTTTGGGGAGACCTCATACTAGCTTCTTAGAATAAAGTTTAGCAATATGTTTCATATTCACATGTTTAAGCTTTTCAATGCTAGAGATATGCTTCATCTTGAATTGAAATAAGACACTGAGAGCTCTTTGGACATGTCCAGAAGATAAATATTGTCATGTTTTCGCCTAGTAAAAGATTGAGATAAATCTCAACTAACTTTAGAATAGACATCTTCTTGAAAATTGATTCTGAATCCTGTGTTACATAACCGGCTTGTGCTTAGAAGAATGTAATTCAAACATTTTACTAGTGAAACATTGTCGATGATTAAACTTCCAATCGTCACTATTTCATATCCAATAATTTTTCCTTTGTTGTTCCCACCAAGAGAGACATTTTCTCATTTTAATTTTTCTAACTTTACAAAATTGCTTGAATCTCCAGTCATATGCCTAGAATAGCCGCTATCTAAGTACCATTTGCTTTTCCTGTTAACAATGACCTTAATTTCCTTGTCAGATTTTGAATATGTGTTTGAGTTTGAGTTTGACTCTGAGTCTAATTTTGAACGAGCCATCAGACAAATATTTGCAAATTTCTCTTCATTTTCCTCTCATTTTGCGTTACTCCAGGTTTCTGCTTTAAGAGCTTTCTTGTACTTCTCATACTTTCCTTTCTTCTTTTTTAACAAGGGACAGTTAGGCTTAATGTGTCCCTTCTTTTTGCACTCGAGACATATGACATCATTGCTTGTTTCAACATCTTCAATTGATCTCTTAAGGGAATTTTGCTTGCTTTGCTTCTTCCAATTTAATTTTCTTCATTTCCTATTTAGTTTTCTGAATTTCTTTATCATAAAGGCTAGTTCCTCATCATCCATGTCATTGTCTGTATCTGTATCATTAGAATCAACATTAGACTTGAATGCAAGTGACTTCTTACCTTTTGAATCCTCTTCTACTCCACTTCATACGATTGAAGAGTGCTTATCAGCTCGTCAACTAGAAGAGGCATGATTCTTTGTGTCTCCTAATTGAAGTTTTCACATGGTTCTAGCCATTTGAAAGTCCTCGCAATAGTTTCTTGACCTTCATTGGAGCAAAAATTGGTTGACCTTGATATGCCAATCCATTTACAATTTTCATAAAGCGAATGAACATATTGACCAAGTAAGATGTTTATGTCTCATTTACACGATTTGTTCCTTCATGAATGACGTAAAGCCTATCCCAGACTTCTTTAACTGTTTCACATGAAGAAATTATGTTATATTCAGCAGGTGACAAGGCATAGTATAAAGAATAAATAAATTTAGCATCAAGAGCCTGTCTCTTGGTAATATCTACTTGATTGGAATCCTTAACATCTTTATTTATCACTGATTTTCCCTTGTCTAAAGCTGATGCTGCCTTTGGGTTGTTTCATCTTTCCACAATATCTCATTCCAGAGGATCTCTAGATCTTAGAAACACCTTCATTTTATTATTCCACACATTGTAGTATTTTCCATCAAAGTAGGGTGACATGGTATTGCTCTATCCTTCAATCAGCCCTGGTGCCAAGATACTAGCCATACAATATCTTTAGTTTAGAAGTTAAAACAATTAATAAGACAAACATTGTAGCTCTAATTCCAATTAAAAATGCTAGTACTACCACCTAGAGGCGGGTGAATAGTTGCAAAAAAAATTAAGCAAATAAATGCATAATAAGTTATTTTGCAAGCAAAGTTTGATTAAAAGTGACACCAAATTTCTGAAATAAGTTCACACTCAATTTAGATGGCTTAGAAATTCGCAGAATTCAGAAAAAGATTGCAACAAACAAATCAAAAGAGTTAAGGGAAAAGAAAATTAAATATGAGATTTATAATGGTTTGGCTTAGATCGAGCATACATCTACTTTCCCACGTTAACAACTGGAATTCACTAAGGTATCAACAAAGATATACAACGATTTGAGTACAAACACTCAGTGAATGATTTCTTTTTCTCCCACTAATTCACTCATCTTGTGTTTTTCTCTCTTGAATACAATTTGTAAGAACTGTCGATGAAGAACAAGTGATTGGAAAGGCCTCAAACTTTGGAATTTCAATTTTCATGCTCTACCCCAAATGGATTAAATGACCTCCTTAAATGCTTCTCTACGCCTTTCTAACTGTTGGCATTCTCTAGAGGAATTTCTTCTAATCAATTCGTTAAATAAAATTAATTAAGGAAATCTTGTGGCCATTTGAAGATTGAGATAAAAATCCGATGATTTCGATTGCCCATATAATTAGAATCTAAGTTTCCATAAGTAGATAATTCCTTGAAAGAAACTTATCTTCAAGATTGATTTTATCAATTCGTAATTGATTCCATCATTTATAAAAGGTAAGTGGGATTCTTTGCCAGAAAGCCAAATATTAAGGATAAATCTTGTACGTATTGAATACTTGTCGAAAGATCAATAATCATAAGCCTAATTATATCTTCATTCTGGACTTGAGTTCAATCTAGATCTCGTCAAAGTGGGAAAGACTTATGGAGTAAAATAGATTTTGGCGACATTCCACGATATAGAATAGAAGTTTAGTATTATTTAGAATAAGAACAAGAATAGGAAAGTTTTGTCAACTTCAAAACTTAATAGGAGTTTCCCAATCTTGAACATGGGATGAGAACAAGGTTTGTTGGTGGGAACGAATTGCTTGGGAACCAATCCCCTTACTTGATATGAAAGTTGAATAGAAAAAGAGAGAGGAAGTCTAGATTGCTATAGACAAAAAATAGAAAGGAAACATAAAGAAAAAAGTTAGAAAGGAATATTCAATTGTGGCCTTCCAAACTGAATTAGGATGTTGTGTCAACATCTCAACGGTTAAATTTAAAAAGGGAAAAAGCCACTAAAAATCCAAAACTTTGTCCAAAGTGACAAATTTACCTCAAATTTTTTTTTTTGACATGAAAAATCTCAAATTTTGATAATCATGACACATTTACCCTAGACACTATGACCAATGGCATTTTCGTCTTTTTATTTTTTTATCTTTTTCCTTTTCCTTTTCTTTTTTTTCTTTTTTTCTTCTTCTCTCTTTTGGCTGGCAGAGGGAAGTTAGTGTTGAGCAAAGGCAATCCTTGCCTGGGCTACCCTCGCTAGCCCAAGCTGACAACCCTCACCAAATTCGACGGAGAAAAGAGAGAAGAAGAAGAAAAAAATTAAAAAAATTAAAAAAATTAAAAGATGAATATGTCACATAGTTTAAGGTAAATGTATCACATTGATACAAATTTAGAATTTTTTGTGTTATGAAAAAAATTTATGGTAAATGTGTTATTTTGCGCAAAATTTATGGTAAATGTGTTATTTTGCGCAAAATTTGAAATTTTTGATGGTTTTTTCTCATTTAAAAATGTAAACTTACGCGTGCTACTTGGAAAACTCGTCGGTCATAAGGGCACGTAAGTTCGCGTTTCCAAACAGGGCAGATCCTTGACTTTTATTTCACGCCTGCCATGCCACGCCACGGACGCCAACTCGCGCAAACGTGGTGGATAACTTCGTCACGTGGCACGAATCCCTAGAACCTTCTTTGCGACAACGACCGTCGATGCCCTTTTCCAGTCTCGAAATCCGAGCCGCATGGCTTGTCTTAACGCCCGGGGAACCTCCCCCCACCCTCAGATCACAAAATGGAGCGGAGCTGCAAAGTACCTTTCTGATGCGGGAGCATCCAACGTAGCTCCATCCACCAACTCGGAACCATCGATGTTTATCCAAGCCAAGAGAGAAATTGGGCATTATGTGCTTCGATGGATCATTTTCAATGAATAACTATCAATGGGAGACCATTCGAAATGTCTTGAATGACCAGTTGATGAAGTTTCAGAATGATTATTTTCTGGTCAAGGGAGGAGCTCGAATTTGAAGATTCAAGAATGCCGAAGGCCGAAGATTAAAGGAATTTAATTCCCGTGTTAATAAAGGCTTTTACTAAGTTATTATGTGTCTTTACTGTCATGCAGTCCAAGAGTCGACAGTTTCAGTTTCTAGGCTATTAAGGTCTGTTTTAATATGTATTAAGGTGTCAATTTCTAGGCTATTAAGGTCTGTTTTTAATATGCATTAAGGTGTCAGTTTCTAGGCTATTAAGGTCCGCTTTTAATATGCATTAACACTAAAACCCTCCTATAAAGAGGGGAAAACTATCCAATGTAAGGGATACGAATTTTATGAATGAGAATTGTGAGATTTCCTCAAGTTGAGTGAATTCCTTTGGAGAGCGGATAACTCCTTTCGGTTTCTTTATCCTTGGAGCGTAGATCACTCCTTGGTGGTGAACCAAGAAGCCCTTTATCCTTGGCTGGTGGAATCTTTAGGCCTTGGTGGTGAGCTTCTCCTATCCCGAAGTCCTTTATCCTTGGCTGGTGGAAGCTTTAGGCCGTGGTGGTGAACTTCGTAGATCTCGATCCTCATCCTTGGTTGGTGGCGCTGCCTTTATACCTTGGAAGGAGATTGTTTTTTATCTGTTCTTATTCCTTTCCATTTCTTCCCCGTATACACTACTCCATACACTAAACCACAAAATTCCCCTTATAAAAAATCTCTGTTCTCGAATCACTCAACCCATCACGCATCAAAATATTGGTATCGAGCTCAAGGTGCAACTCATTTGAGTGATTCCTTTCTTTCTTTTGTTACAAATTCCTTATGGATGAACAAGTTCCTAGAGGCTTGACTTTGGAGCAAGCGCACAACGAAAGGCCAGATCGTGCAATCCAAAATCTTCAACAACAAATGGAGCGAGTCCTCAATCTTCTCGAGAATCCGGCGAGAGAAGGGCAACCAGCAAGGCGTCCCAATGAACGGCGTCGGCGTGACGATTCTGAATCTCGTCAAAATTCTGATGTCGATTCCGAGTCCACTGGAGACAACCAAGCAATTCTGCACTCTAGTGATTCTGAATCTCCAATTCGAAGACGAAGACGGAGAGGGAGGCATAAGGAGGATGAAAGAGACATTAAAGTGGAGGTCCCCGAGTTTGACGGTAATCTTAATCCCGATGACTTTGTAGATTGGCTACACAAAACCGAACGAATTTTTGAATTCAAATCCTATTCGGATGAGAAGAAATGTAAGGTTGCTATCCTAAGGTTGACCAAATATGCTTCTCTATGGTGGGAGAATCTAAAGCATCAACGAGCAAGGGAAGGAAAAGGCCGAATCAAGTCTTGGGAAAAACTCAAGAGGTTGATGAAGAAGAGGTTCTTGCCCGACAACTATAAGCAAGATCTCTTCCTCAAACTGAACTCCCTAAGACAACTTGGGATGAGCGTTGAAGAATACATTCGTGAGTTTGAACAACTCAAAATGAGGAGTGAAGTTCCAGAAGTTCCCGAGCAAACCATTGCTCGTTTTCTTGGCGGCATGAATCGAGAAATTGCTGATATGGTTGAACTTCAACCGTATTGGTCCTTTGAAGACGTATGCAAGTTAGCCATAAAAGTGGAAAAACAATTGAAGAGCAAGAGGTTTTCCTCCAGAACCTCAACAAAGGCGACATCCTATTTTAAGGGTGCTTCCTCAAGCAAGGGCGAGAGTTCGTCGACAAAAGACAGAGGCAAGGGAAAGAATGCAGAGCCTTCCAAAGAAGTCCAAAAGAAGTTTGAAGGTGATGCAAGGAAATGCTTTAAGTGCCATGGCTTTGGGCATTTACAAGCAAATTGTCCAAATCGGAGAGTTATGACTCTTCAAGAAATTGAGGAGATCAATTCGGCGCTTCAAGAGGCTAATGACAATGAAGAACAAAATATTTCCGAATCTGATCGGGAAGAAGAAGTTGTGGAGAAAGCTGATGATGGTGAGCTGTTGATCATCCGAAGAGCATTGCATGTTGAAGTTTCTCCTAATAATGAGCAAAGGGAGAATATATTTCACACGCGTTGCACTATTAAAGGAAATGTGTGTTCGGTGATCATCGATGGTGGGAGCTGCACCAATGTTGCTTCGACAACTCTTGTCGACAAATTGAAGCTTCCAACAACGAAACATCCTCAACCATACAAGCTCCAATGGCTCAATCAAGGGAATGAACTCAAGGTAACCAAACGTGTTCTTATATCATTTTCGATTGGGAAGAACTATCGAGATGAGGTTGTATGTGATGTGATTCCAATGGAGGCATGCCACTTGTTATTGGGTAGACCGTGGCAATTTGATATAAATGCTATGCATGATGGTCGGAAAAACACATACTCTTTTCAGAAGGAACAAAAATGCAATACTCTTTTACCATTGAGCCCTTATTCGATACATAACAATCAACCTGGGGAGGGAAACACTTGTAAGGAAAATCTGTTCTTGAGTGAGACACGGGTTGAGAGAGCCATTAGCAAACAAAAGAATGTTTTTGCTTTGCTTGTGGTTGAGAAAAAGAGTGAGATAGAGCGACCCATACATCCAAAAATGCATTGCTTGTTGAAAGAATTTGCAGATGTGTTTCCGGAGGATTTGCCACTTGGATTACCTCCCATAAGAGGTATTGAGCATCAAATTGATTTGATCCCCGGTGCTCCGCTACCAAACAAGCCAGCTTATCGATGCAATCCGGAGGATACAAAGGAGTTGCAAAGACAAGTCAATGAACTTATTCTCAAAGGATACGTTCGAGAAAGCATGAGTCCCTGCTCTGTTCCGGCTCTACTTGTGCCTAAGAAGGATGGTACATATCGGATGTGTGTTGATAGCCGGGCCATCAACAATATCACCATAAAGTATAGGTACCCTATACCTAGACTTGATGATATGTTAGATGAATTATATGGTTCTTCTGTGTTTTCAAAGATAGATTTGCGGAGTGGTTATCATCAAATCAGAATGCGAGAAGGTGATGAATGGAAAACAGCTTTCAAGACCAAGGGAGGCCTTTATGAGTGGTTGGTTATGCCATTCGGATTATCTAATGCTCCGAGTACCTTCATGAGACTTATGAACGAGGTTCTTCGTTCCTTTATTGGTCAATTTGTCGTTGTTTATTTCGACGATATTCTTGTTTATAGTAGGAATGAGGAGGAGCATATCTCTCATCTAACACAGGTCTTTAATGTCTTGAGAGAACGAAAACTATATGCTAAAATGGAGAAATGTGAGTTCTTCTCTCCAAGCATTGTGTTTCTTGGTTATGTGGTTTCCAAAGATGGAATCTCTCTTGATCAAGCCAAGGTAGAAGCTATGAAGACTTGGCCGGTTCCAAGTCTATTTCTGATGTAAGAAGTTTTCATGGACTTGTTTCTTTCTATCGACGGTTTGTCAAAAATTTTAGTACCGTCATGGCTCCTATAACTGAATGCATGAAGAATGGTGCTTTTGAATGGACAAAGACTGCTCAAAACCCCTTTGAGGTAATCAAGCAGAAACTTTGTGAGTCTCCTATTCTTGCACTTCCTGATTTTGATAAAGTATTTGAAGTTGAGTGTGATGCAAGCGGAGTTGGTATTGGTGCTGTTCTGGTGCAAGCACAAAAACCATTGGCATATTTCAGCGAGAAGTTATCTGATTCCAAGAGGAATTATTCAACTTATGACAAAGAGTTCTATGCCATTGTCCGAGCTCTTGATCATTGGAGTCATTATTTGAGGCCAAAGCAATTTGTCCTTCATTCGATCATGAGGCGCTTAAGTTTATTAGTGGCCAACGCAAGCTTAATTCGAGACATGCAAAATGGGTAGAATTTCTTCAATCCTTTTCTTTTGTCTCGAAATATAAACCCGGGCACACTAATGTTGTAGCAGATGCTTTATCAAGAAGATATTCTATGCTTGCGGTTCTGGACTCTAGGATTCTTGGATTTCAATCAATGAAAGCACTTTATTCTGAAGATGCGGAGTTCTCACCCATCATCAACAATTGCAAGCGAGGAGTTCAAGGTATATATTCTTTGCAAGATGGGTTTCTTTTTAAAGGAAATCAATTATGTGTGCCGAAGAGTTCTTTTCGCGAATTGCTGATTCGAGAAGCGCATGGTGGAGGATTGGCTGGTCATTTTGGGATTATCAAAACTCTTGAGGTTCTTCAAGAGCATTTCTATTGGCCAAAGATGAGTGGAGATGTGCATGCTATCATATCAAGGTGTGCAACTTGTCATAGGTCAAAAAGTCATTTCCATCAAGGTTTGTATACTCCACTTCCGGTACCATTGCAGCCTTGGGAAGATGTTAGCATGGATTTCATTGTGGCTCTACCAAGAACTCAAAGAGGAAAAGATGCTATCATGGTGGTCGTTGATCGGTTCTCTAAAATGGCTCATTTCGTGCCATGTCACAAGACCAATGATGCATCTCATATTGCTGAATTATATTTCAAAGAGATTATCCGCATTCATGGAGTACCAAAGACCATTGTGTCGGATCGTGATTCCAAGTTCTTAAGCCACTTTTGGAGGACTCTATGGAGAATGCTTGGTACAAGACTCTTATTTAGCACGGCTTGTCATCCCCAAACTGATGGCCAAACGGAGGTAACAAATCGTACTCTAACCACTCTTCTTCGTGGTATGGTGAGTAAATCATTGAAAGATTGGGATTTGAAGCTTGTGCATGCTGAATTTGCTTACAATCGATCGCCAAGTTATACTACTGGTCGATCGCCATTTGAAGTTGTGTATGGAATTAATCCTCTCACACCCATTGATTTGATTCCAATTCCGTCTAACTCTCAAGTGAGCTTTGATGGCAAGAAAAGAGCTGAGTCAATGAAGAAGCTCCATGAGCAGATTCGATCCAACATTGAAAAGGCCAACGAATCTTACAAGAAAAAAGCTAATCAACATCGCAAGAAGGCTCAATTTCAACCGGGCGACCTTGTATGGCTTCACTTGAGGAAGGAGAGATTTCCATTTCGTCGAAAGAACAAGCTCATGCCAAGAGCTGATGGCCCCTTTAAAGTTTTGGAGCGAATTGGTGACAATGCTTACAAGATTGACCTTCCGGGAGAGTTTGGAGTTTCAGCAATATTCAACGTGGGAGACCTTTCTCCTTACTTGGAGGATGACAACCTTCTAGATTTGAGGACAAATCTCAAACAACCTGGGGAGGATGATGCGGGAGCATCCAACGTAGCTCCATCCACCAACTTGGAACCATCGATGTTTATCCAAGCCAAGAGAGAAATTGGGCATTATGTGCTTCGATGGATCATTTTCAATGAATAACTATCAATGGGAGACCATTCGAAATGTCTTGAATGACCAGTTGATGAAGTTTCAGAATGATTATTTTCTGGTCAAGGGAGGAGCTCGAATTTGAAGATTCAAGAATGCCGAAGGCCGAAGATTAAAGGAATTTAATTCCCGTGTTAATAAAGGCTTTTACTAAGTTATTATGTGTCTTTCGTCATGCAGTCCAAGAGTCGGCAGTTTCAGTTTCTAGGCTATTAAGGTCTGTTTTAATATGTATTAAGGTGTCAATTTCTAGGCTATTAAGGTCTGTTTTTAATATGCATTAGTGTCAGTTTCTAAGCTGTTAAGGTCCGTTTTTAATATGCATTAACACTAAAACCCTCCTATAAAGAGGGGAAAACTATCCAATGTAAGGGATACGAATTTTATGAATGAGTGAATTCCTTTGGAGAGCGGATAACTCCTTGGTGGTGAACCAAGAAGCCCTTTATCCTTGGCTAGTGGAATCTTTAGGCCTTGATGGTGAGCTTCTCCTATCCCGAAGTCCTTTATCCTTGGAAGGAGATTGTTTTTTATCTGTTCTTATTCCTTTCCATTTCTTCCCCGTATACACTACTCCATACACTAAACCACAAAATTCCCCTTATAAAAAATCTCTGTTCTCGAATCACTCAACCCATCACGCATCACTTTCCATCGTCTTCGTGCTCTGGTCCCCATTTCGGGGTCAATGTCCGTTGTTAGGGTTTCTTATCGCATATCTCCTTCGATCTGTTCTCTTGGTCAACATGTCCGGTCGATTGAGCCATGGATTTTCGTAGATCCGCCCGCGATCTGCCAATCGCGCATAGATTTGACGCGGTTCTGCGTAGATTCTTCGGTAAAGATCCTTTTTTTGCTTTTCCTGTATGATTGATGAAGACTCTCTCTCTCTCTCTCTCTCTATCTCTGCGCGTTAGATCTGTTCCTCTTATTTTTCGATTTTCGGAGCAGATCGATCAAGCATCGGGTTTTGTGATTCGGGCGGTATTTCGATATATCTGTCTCTGGTGTTCTTCTGCCGCAGATTCATCGCCGCGCACGAAAGCTGAGAGTTTAGCCTGCAGGTACATATATAGCGAAGAAGCTGTTAGTTTTCCTGATTTCGTTTTGAAGCATATGTAACGACTTTCGTTGCAATCGTGCTGTTCAGATGCGGCAGATCGCGTGTTCCTCGCTGAGGTCGTGTTGCAGCGGACTATCAGTTCGATGTTGGTGGCCAGACGGATTGAGGAGGTCATTTCATATTTTACGTGTGGATGGCGATCATCAGAGCCGGTGTATTTGTATTCCCATACAAAGGACTCGCGAGATGATGGCATGGTGGCTTTGACTGTTTGATACACGATTATCTGCTGGTCAGTAGGTTTTCATTATTTATGAAAAGAGGAATGATTGGTTGTGTGGGGGGATACAACTGGTGAGATTTTGAAAAAGGGGTCGTGAGAGGAAAAAGATGATGAGATGCTGGAATAAGAATGTGCGACTGTCGTCGACCTTTGCCATGACAGGTGCGCTTGCATGGCGGGTCAAAAACCCCAATCAAAATTTGCTTTTTTGGTCGTGTCGGGGGGAGATGGTACGGGGTTTTCTTTAGCCTGGCTCTTCCCCCTTGGCGTGGTGTCGTCCCTCTGTCCCTCTGTCTCTCTGTCTCTGTCTCTCCCTCTCAGAGCTGCTGCACGTGGTTTATTGCTGATATCTCGCAAGAAACCAATTGTTTCATTAATCGGAAGGCAATCAAGTTCTGACACGATGACCTCGAAATGCGACACACGGCTTATGCTGGAGGAAGTCCTCGATGATATTCAACGCGAAGGTACAACTACCCCGCTTGATCCATTCTACCATAACTTCGCCTTCTGAGTTTATACCATGCTATACGTTAAAAAAAATTAATACTATATTTACTTTCTATTTAATGGTATTCAACCCAAAGGTACACAACTACCCTGCTTGATCCATTCTACCATAACTTCGCCTTCTGAGTTTATACTATATTATACATTAAAAAAAAGTTCATACTATATCTACTTTCCATTCACTGGTATCGAGTGCCACCAGTCAATTTGGGTGGGCCAAACTGGTACTGTCCGTATATATTTTAGTTCATCAACATGGATAACAGCACCAGGCCTGACGCTGTATATGGTCAATTGCGGCCGTTCTTTTTTACTGGATTGCTTGCAAACTGGCACTCTTATCAGTCTATATTTTAGTCCATGAACGTGGATAAGAGTGGAAGGCTTGACGTTCTTAACAGATATTCGCAATGGTAAATCTTGGAATTTACCTGTTCATTGCTGTTCTCAAGCGATCTCATCGTAATTAATGGCTAATGCTCACCACGGCCAATGATCGCTGTCCACCATCATACTTAAAATTTTTATTAGGCAATATTTTTTAATTCTAATCCTGTGGCTCACATAAATGAACATGCCCTGAGAGGGCTATCGATGATGGGCTCCTTTGTATAGTCCTAGTAAAGTAAGTTCGTGTAGATACGATTTTGCCTTCAGTTTTCAGTTTCTTCATCAGACATCTGCGAGAGTAATCTGGAACTTCTTTGAGAGATCTACTTGTCCTTCTTTCGTGGCAAAGGTCGTGTTTGCACATGATCTGTAAGAAGAGAGTTTGGAATAATAGGTATTATTTTTTGTTCCCCTTAATCCTTTATGTAGATGTACATATTGAGGTTTTGACATTGCTCTTTCCTTGTTTTGACAGGTGAAGTGCTGGTCCCTTTGATTGACCTTGTATCATTAGAATTCTGGTTCGTCAGCAGAAGTCCCCTTTGTTCAGTTTGGATCAAATAATCCTGGATGGTCATTGCTAAAGTGTTTCCAGAGGGCAGAGAAACATTTAGATGCAGCTGTACAGGTTCTTCTAAAATTCTATCTAGCAGCTGGGGATATGATCTGCTGTTTAGTTTCATGTTCTCCATCATCTTTGAAAGAGGTAAGCATGGTAAGCATATGTGAGAAGGAATCTGTATGGCTATCAAGAAGGATGTGAGAGGAAGTAATCGTTGGATGTCAAAAAAAGTAGTTAAGGACCTTTGCCATGACAGGTGCGCTTGCATGGCAGGTCAAAACAACCCTAATGAGATGTTCTTTTTTAGTAGTTGGGGGGAGATCAGATGGGCTTTATTTTTTTGGCTCGGCTCTCCCCTCTCTCTCTCCCTGCCTCTCTGTCTCTGTCTCTGTCTCTGTCTCTGTCTCTGTCTCTCTAAGAGAAAATGGTTCTACATGGTTTCTCTGAATGTACATACACAGGACAAATTACCCAAAAAAAAAAAAAAAACATGAAGAAGAAGATATCCTCCTGTAATGCCATGGAAATTGTTCCTATAATACATATTGGAGGTACTTAATCACTTCTCAACTAATAAATATATATCACTGCCAATTTTGTATACTATGCCTTTACTGAATTAATTATCAGCATGACATAGCTGCATTTGATATCATCACAAGTTTTATGTATCCCTTTACAGCTTCGTATTGCTGATGGTGAACAGCTAATTTCTCTTCAAAAATGGGCACATGAAAAGGAATCATTACAAAGATTGGCATGCTACATACTTTTATGGATTTGCTATTATTAGTTAAAGAAATTTCCTATCCTCTCTATCTCTATGAATGGTAACCAATATTAATTGTGATTTCATGAACACTTATGCAATTTTTTTGAGAATAAATATATCCAGTGGCTTCTTATCTAATATTTTTCAAGCTAAGGTAGTAATGCAAGTAAAGCGGCCCAGATAAATGCACTGTGTGTAAATATATGGTTGATGAATATATTTTCCAAGACACTCAATTGCAAGTTGCTTCCTGTGAAGCTGATTATTAGAATTCTCAAGTTGAACCAATGCGTATCTCTGAGGGAAATGATCCATGATACACAAGAACGGACATTTGTTTTGTCCTCCTGTCTTTTGTTGTATTCTTATTTATGAAGCAATGGGAATGGAAATTCTGGGCAAGATAGCTGAAGTAAGATGTGCATTTTGCTATGTATGTAGTAGAGAAATTATTTGTAGCCTGAAGTGGATGTGCTTTTGGAGCAGTTAGAATCTAGGAGTGTTCTATTTGTGTGACCATTCCCTTTTATTCTCATGTACTAAGCGTGGTGTGCATTAAGTATGTTCTTTATGTAAATGGAGCCATCTCCCTGCTAGTTTTTGGCTGTTCTAGCATCTGGATGGAGGAGCACTTATCTCGTGAAGGTGTTAAAGTGGTGGTATGATGCCAAATTACGAGAACATGGCAAGCCTGAATTGTCAAGCCTTTTGAGATTAACTACTAAGAGTCAGACTGGACTGAATTTAGGACTTCGAAGATTCAGCTAGCAAATGGCCCGGGCTTGTCCTTCCCATGGGTAGCAGCACCGGATCTAGATATAGTCAACTCAGTCTATATTCGAGATTCAATGTGGTCTTTTCACCTCATTTTTGTACTACTTTGGTTGAACCCGACGTATCTGTTGCTCGAAAATGGACTCCAGAAGAGTTTAGGCAGCTTGGTGGAAGCTTGTGCCAACCATGTTACATGTGGGTTTTCTTTTTCTGTTGGTTTCCCTTGTGCTTTAGTAATGAGTCGCTTGGGTGGAATTCAGTCTAAGCTGTGTCCAGTGCTTTTAAGCTCAACATATGTTTTATGTTTTGAGTGGCATAACCTTGTTCATCCTAGGTTTTTCTTGTTCATATGGGTCTTTTTATCGAATGTTCACAGGTAACTGGGATCTTATATATTGATTAATCGTGTCTAATAAAGTTGTGTGATTTGGTAGAGAGCTAAGCTTGGTGCCATTTGAAGTGTTGTCTTGTGTAGACATGGATCCTCTCTGCTGCTGGTTTGTCTTGGTAACTCTATACCTCGTTTGGCTCTTATTGGTGAACTCCTGAGGGAATCTACCGTTATCAAAGACAAGTCAATTGTATGCATGCTGACTCATTGGTAGAAAACTGATGAACATGTTTCGTTCCTATCCATAAACAAGTGGAAGTATCTGCTTTTAAGTGCAGATGGTGTGCTTGTCATGGAACTGAGTAGCTGTACCTGCCTTCATCGTTGTCGATTTCTTGGGAAGGTATATTCTTTATGAGTACTGAGGACTCTGCCACTAAGTCACCGAAATTTCCTTGTCTTTCGCTGCCTGTGAAATCAATGTTCTTTCTTAGTTATTGTCCTTACTACCAATGTTATCTATTTGTGCTTTTCAACGAGTAATGCATGGATGTAGTAGATAAGGTATTGTCAGAATCTGGTTGATTGTTGCACAATCTCACTGCGCCCAATTTCTTTCAAGGATATGCCAAGCCGTTACCATGATTTGTGGAGGGAGCTTGATCTGTTGGCTTCCAACATAATTTGGAAAATTCCAAGTTTGAGTTAATTAAGAGATGCGCGGAAATAGCGGACAGCAGGATGTTCGTAGGTTTCTTTTCCTCTTGTGCCCCGTCAGTTACTGGAAAAATACTCCTATGAACCAGGTGAAGTTGAGGCCACTCCATCCCAGCAGCTTATATGGAGTGGGCTCACGTATTGGGAGCCAGTGCATGGAGTAGTCATTGACCGGTGAGCTTAAAATCTAGAATCGTGCCCTTGAAAAGGGATAATAGTTTTCCTTTTTGTGCCTCTGATTATTTTGTTGTCTGCTAGCTGGCTAACCTTACAATCGAGTTGCATTGAGCTTGACGAGTGGGTTACCAGATGCCGGAGTGATTCTTGTAGATATTTTTCCATTTTCATTTGGAAATCTTTGGCATTTAAAAATTAATTGCATATGATTTTACTCTTTTTGATTTATAGAAAAAAATTGGATGTCTTTGAAAAGTTGTGAAAGTGCGATCCATTTCTATGGGCAGTATTTGTGAATTCAACAATTCTACTGCGTTGTTTTGAGTGTGTTCCGTATCAAGTCATGAATAATTTTAATTTTCTAGAAAATTATCCTTTGATTTCAGTAGTTGCACCTAGTGAAAAATTAACAACGATATATATGCTAACTCGAGATGAAAATGTAGCGATAATACAATTTTGAGCACCCTCCCCACGTTTATTACTCAGTTTCTGTGGAATGTTGAGACTTCTTGACGGCCTGTCTACCGGGGTTGTGGTTTGTGTCCATAATCTTCGGTCTTATTTATATTTCTGACCTTAAAAGAATAGGAAAACGGATTGTGTATGGGAAAACTATTGTGAAGTAAGAACTAGATCATGCGAATTTTTTTTTTTTTTTTTTTTTTTTACCCAGACAAGTCAATGTTGAAGTCGACGTTTCTTCCAGGTGCAAGTCTGTTCATCCCTTCTGTGGTTTAGATTAATTCCTTCTCCGTCTTTTAGCTTTGAATTTACCTTGTGGTGGGTCCATAAGCTCAAATATGGTAAGAGCGCTCAAGCCCACTGGGCTTGGGAGGATGGTGGTTCGAGTCCACTTGGATCCCTTAATGTCGGTCCATGGTCAGCTGCAAAAAGTATTTGCCAACCGGGCTTTTCTCTATAGTTAAAATTAACAAAATTCACTTTTTCTCATGATATTCACTGCTCGAGTAGAAACCCAGTTGTCACTTCAATTCATGTTCAAGTTTCTTTTTCAAAGTCTGGTTGTGATAATCTGTTTGTATACCATTTGACGACGCTCCACGATTGCATACGCAAGTCTTTTTAATGGGATTGCACAAAAGAAGTCAAATGTTTTCGCACGCAACTTCTTATAAATAGTTAGTATTGGTCTAGGTGATCTAAGACCCTCTCGATTGTATCTTCTTTTCTAGAGAGCATCGCTCAAACTGCGGTCTACTTGTTCTCGGCTCATGTTGCTCCTTTTAGTTGAGCGAACTTTCTGATGCGACCTGTGGCCTTTAATGGAATGCCGAAAGGCTCGACCTGTATCATTGATGGTAGTGGCCCTAGGCTTTGCATTGCATGCTCTTGGCTCCCAAAAGAAAAGGAAGTATGAAGAGTGTGTATTGGGTGTTTGGTCATCTCGCTTCGGTGGTGATTAAGCATATGAAAATTTAGCTCACTTTCATCAGAGGGATTGTGTGGTGACAATGTCATGAATGATCGGCACTGATTGGATCCAATTTGCTCTTCGTCAATATCCCGAAGCCAATGCAGGAATGGACCTATATTTGTTCATTCCACAGTATGGCTTTGCACTTCTTACTGGAAAAGTATAAAAAAAGTCATAAACTTATGACATTCATATTAATGCAGTCCTAAGCCTTTAATAGACTAATTTAATCCTGAACTTTTTCACATTAATATTATTTCAATCTATCCTATCAAATTTAGCCAGGCAATGCTGATGTGGATGACAGTTGGCTGACGTGGTAATTTTTTTTCGATTTTTTATTAATTTTTTCCTTTTCTTTTTATTTCCTTTTTCTTTTTTCTTTTATTTCTCTTGGCCTTCTTCTCCGATGGTGGTCGATAAGCCTTCGGTGGCTCATTGGCCATTGGATGAGGGCTTCGCAAGCCCTTGCTTGGCCTTGCCCAAGGCTGGCAAGCCTTTGGCGAGGCTTGTCGGCCATATCCAAGAAGGAAAAAGAAAAAAAAAAGAAAAAAATTAATAAAAAAGTTGGAGAAAATTATTGAAAATTGACACATTAGTATTGGCTTAGACGGTTGGCGTCCATGTTAGAGCCGGCCTGCCAAAATTATCGAATGAACTGAATTGGTATCAATGTAAAAATGTTCATAACTGAATTAGTATCAATGTAAAAATGTTCAGAATTGAATTTATGCAATAAAAAAGTTTTAAGATTGAATTGGTATGTTTAAGGCTTTTTTGGTACCTTTTCCCTTTTTATTTGGTGATCCTTCTTGCTGATCGATAGAAAGCTAATCTATGTCCATATCAAGTGCTTTGCTGCCCAAACTCGTCAAATGAAAGGCAAAGGCCATAGAGGAGGGGTCGGTGTCCTTCTGGACCTTCATCCCATTTACTAAAGAGGTGATTGCATGTATTTCAAACCATCTTATTCATTCAATTAACGCATGGAGTCACGATCGGAATATACTTGAATGCATTAGAAAGGAAACTGTTACGGTGGTTAGAAAAGCGGATGTCGGAATGGTTTGGCAACTAGAAAGAAAAAAATGACAAATAAACATAGAAAGTGGGGACTTTATCGTAAGCGAAGGAGGTGTCCATAGGATTGTCATACTTCGGAAAAAGTGAAGGAGCACTCGAAGCAGAAAGAAAAGGGACTCCTCAAGCAACAGGGTTGCTGTTTGCATAGGGTGGATCCAATTTCAAACCATAGGACGATGAAGTGACCAATGGAGCTCTTTGAATACTATTACTTTGATATCAATGTGCGTGCCCAAGATTCAGCCAATAATCTTTTAAAGAAGTGATGCGGGAGCATCCAACGTAACTCCAACGACCAACTCAGAACCATCGATGCTTATCCAAGTCAATAAAGAAGTTGGACATTATGTGCGTCGATGGATTATTTTGAATGAATAATATTAATTACTTACCGGTACTTTCTGGTATATCGATAACTATCAATGTAAAGCCATTTTAGATGTCTTGTATGACCAATTGATGAAGTTTCAAGAGAATTATTTTCTAATCAAGGGAGGAGCTCGAATTTTAAGAAGGCTAAAGGTTCACGAATGTGGTTCAAAAATATGAAAAGCCAAAGGTTCAAGAACACGGAAAGTTAACGGTTTGAGAATGAGAAAGGCCGAAGATTAAAGGCATTTAGTTCCCATGTTAATAAAGGCATTTAGTTGAACATTTAAGTTCCTAGGTCATTAAAGTTTGTTTTTAATATTTCCTAACGCTAAAATCCTCCTATAAATAGGGAAACTATCCAATATAGAGGAGATATGAATTTTATGAATGAAAATGGTGAGATTTCCTCTGCTTGAGTGAACATCTTCGGAGAGTGGATAACTCCTTGGTGGTGAGCCAAGAAGCTCTTTATCCTTGGTTGGTGGAATCTTTAGGCCTTGGTGGCGAGCTTCTCCTATCATGAAGTCTTTTATCCTTGGCTGGTGGAAGCTTTAGGTCTAGGTGGTGAACTTCGTAGATCTTGATCTTCTTCTTTGGCTGGTGACGTGGCCTTTATACCTTGGAAGGAGATCGCTCTATCTTTTCTTATTCCTTTTCATTTTTCTCTGTTCACTACTCTATACACTTAACCACAAAATCCCTCTGAAAAATTTTCGTTTTTGAATCACTCCCCCCATCATGCATCAAGAAGAACTCTTTCTAATTATCCAAGCATGCCAGTCTAGTGAAGGTGTCCGTAAGTTACATCTGAGTGCGGCCTTTCTCTTTGTTCTAGTTTCTCATTCATACTTTCAAATTTTCATTAATTTATACCTGTTCATATTCTTCTTGAGTGAAGATGATTTTTTCTTGTTCAGCTTATTATGAGAAGAACTAAATACATTCATTTAATACGAGAAAGTTGAGTGTCATGTGGCCATGTTATAAACCTGTGAATTGGAATAGGGATTTTCTTAACAAAAGTCTCCAAAGCACTCGTTACATAATTAGGAAGGTTTGTTATTTTCAATGCATTATTTTTTTTAAGTTATGTATAATCAATATATTAAAAATGAAAATATTTATTTAATGAATAAGGTTTATAAGGTGTCCGAGCACTCGATAAGATGTTCGCAGTAAAATCTCGTTAGGTGTTGAATCGTCGGTATGACAAGCTTTCCATAGCATGATGTATCTAAATAATATTTAAAGAAATATGATATAGTAATATATGTGAGACCTTTGGTGGGGTAATGTTAATAACCCTAGTCAGTCAGCATTAGCTTTTGAGCCACCTCGCCTCGCCTTCGCCTTTTATTTTTAGGCTCTCCGCCCTCGTTTCTCTGCTGGCCCCTTTCGACCTCATTTCTTCCTCCTTTTTTCTCCGCATACATATCTCTTTTCGTTCACTAGAGAGAGAGAGAGTGGGACAGAGAGTGGGAGACAAGGCGCAGGAGATACAGAAAACAATACATAGAGAGAAGTTGATGGGTCGGGTCTCCCTCTCCTTTGACCAAGAAAACGCAAAGACGATACGGTGATC
The DNA here is from genome assembly GCA_017140325.1 of Eucalyptus leucophloia subsp. euroa. Lineage (NCBI taxonomy): Eukaryota > Viridiplantae > Streptophyta > Magnoliopsida > Myrtales > Myrtaceae > Eucalyptus > Eucalyptus leucophloia. The sequence goes on along the minus strand of CM029473.1, from coordinate 25,336,795 downwards.
TTTTTATTTATTCTATTCATTCAGCGAGTAAAAGAAGCGGTTGCTGTGCAGTTATTAGCTTCCGGATGAGAGTGAGAGACTTTATATTGAGAAAAGTAAGATCATCAAAACCATTTTTGATTTGGTGAAAGAGGAAACATCTGGCTTTGGGTTCGGTCGGTTCTGCAGGTTTCATCGAAGGTTTTGGGTATTACCGGTTGACCCAAAATTCAAGTAGTAGCTGGAATTTTTTTTCTTTTCGTTTTCTTGATTTGGGGAAGATGGGAAAGAGGAAGGCACAGAAAACGAAGGAACTATCGGTGGCAATAGCAGAAGCATCATCATCAGCAGCAGAAGCAGGAGACGAAACCAAATCTCCAGCAGTAACCCCAAGAAAGAGAGGCCGACCCCGCAAGATCGTTGAAGCAAAAGCCGAAGCAAAGCAAGAAGAGGAACAACAACAACAACAACAACAACAACAACAGCAACAGAATCCAATACAACAAGCTGAAGCAGTAGAAGAAGAAGCTAAAGTAGTGGACCAAACAAAGAAAGCCAGAACTGGTGAAGTGGAAGAGCAGAAGCAAGAGATGTTGCAGGAGTCATCAACAAAAAAGACTAGCAGCAGAAGCAGAGCGAGAAGAAAGAGCAAGCCTCGTAAGAGCAGCTGACAAAGAAGATGACCCGGTTACTATCTATTCCTTTCTCTCTGCAACTCATTCTCTCTTTTGGTTTTGTAGCTTGGGTCTTGATCAGGCAATTTTAGTATGATCGAAGATCATTCCTGCCTTTTGACACTTCACATGGCTCACATATATTCTTCATACCTATCTGTTGACACGACGACGATGAAATATTGTTGCAAATTAGGTTTTCTGATGCGGGTTTGTTTTCACTTTCGATGCCCCCACGCTTCATTGAAGTTACCCACTGATTGAAGTTATCGGTCTCTTATTTTGTTGTTTTTCAGCTTTGTGGTTTATCTGTGTGCGCAAACCAACCTATGAATCACAGATGGACATGGTTTTTCTTGCTCTCCCTTTTTTTTATTCTTTTATGTATTTTCAAGTTTCTTTGCTTATTCTGGTTGTGGGTGCTTTTATTTTGTTTTGTTATGTCACGAATGAAAAAATATGTTGGGTAGGCCCACTCCACGCTCCACACATCCAATCATGATTGAATCCTGTCTTTGAAGTCCACAATTGAAATGGATAAACTTATCTGCTCAACCCCATTAAATGATAAACATTTAAGCGTAATTTCATTAAACCTTTTCTGCTTTTTTTGTGGGGGAGGGAAGAAAAATGAGAAAGGTGGAGCGAGACGAGGAGCACGAGAAGAAGAGATGATGAGAGGATGAGGAGAGACAAAGGGGGGGGGGGGGGGTGGAAATTGCAATCTGTGAGGGGATGGGGGAAAGAAGGGAAAAATAATGAGGCAGGAATTCGCAAGTTGCAGATCTCTGTCTGTCCTCCACTGCCCGACTCACTGACTTGTGCCCATTTGAAAAGACGCCAATTAAACAGAAAAAAGAAGAAGAAAAGAATCGGAGAGGAAATCCAAAATTCAGAAAGAAAGAGAGAGGGACGAATCGCTGTCTGCGGCACGTGACGCCCACTTCCCTGTGTGGCCGTAGTACTTGGTCAGAAGGCCTGGCGGTTGAACCATGCTAAGAATTGAATTGAATTTGGGATCGACCCCAGAGATTATATTCACAAGCATTATTTGGTTGTCTAGCATTAGTTTTATAGCACCTAAGTTTAACCTGATGCTAGGTAGAATATACCATCTGTTTGGGACTAATCGAATGGTTAGACTTCAAATCGCATTTTGGTCACATTCGCTCTGGCAATATTGTGTTCTGTGTAGAGAAAGTTTCAATTTCCGATGCAGCAACGAGAACAATATTGTGCCCATGCAGCACTCATTAACTCATTCCTTTCAAATCATATGTTGAATGGATTTACTAATATGATTACAAAACTTTGACGTGCTAGTAATGTATCATTCTAGTTAGCTCGTTAAATGTCTTCAACAAACGTCTCTCTCCCCTCTCTCTCTCTCTCTTTGCTTGCAATTTTAACTAAGATTGTCATTATGAATCCAATTTATAAAGGCAAAAAATGATTCCTTGTGTTCAATAACACAATGTTCATATTGACAAGAAATTGTATACATAATGCAACAAGATGGGCATCACAAACACAAAGGCTATAGTTTTGTCGAGTAGAGCATCTCGTTCACATGTGTGCTAATGGTGTAATTGAACAAATTCATTTTATTGAGAAAATCCATATCTTTCTCCATAAGGTTTGTACACAAAATATGATATCAATTCCAGTACTAGATGTCGATTGCTTCCTTGTCCATGGTAAATAGAATGAACATAAGTGACGTTATGCTCAACAAGAGAAGTTATGATTCTTTTGATTGACCTTGATCCTATTCATCATCTCTCTAGCAGAGAAAGCCATCATCTTGTGTAGCTTTCTTCAATATTTTCAACTAGAGATATAATTCCCAACTTGATTTTTATATTTTGGTTTCCCGTTATTTGTCATGTTCAAAGATGTTGGATTTCCTGTCAAAGCAAGTCAAAACAAAGCAATAAGTTGGGGGTAGTTCCTAGTGTGGAAGTCAAGTTATGCACCTTTGTCATCGGGAATACTTCACTTAACATTATATTCATCCCAAGATCCTACACTACTATTGCTTTTAGAACATATCATTCTGGCATAAATTCAATTAATTTGATGACAATTTCTTGTTTACAACCGGAGATCAAAACTTAAGCTTATCAAACAAGATTATATTTGGTAACTGTAGTTTGCTATATTAATTCGATAAGCGTCTCAAACAAGATTAAATTCGATAATTATGACATGAAATTTTCATTATTCAACATGATTTGTGATAACCAATTACCGCATTGCATGTGTGATTACTATGTGCTCTATGTTCCACAATAATTGAATTACTCTAGCTTTGATTTAATCATTTGAAGAAGATTTTCGATCATATAGATCTGTCCATGTAAAATAGTTGTAAGCTAAGCTCTCTTGCAATTCGTCTATAAGAGGTAACTCAATAGTTAGTAGCTCAAAGAGGGTCAAAAGGCTAGCAAACACCAGTCATAATCAAACAAGAGGATCAACTGCTTTTTTCTTGCGAAAAGAAAAGTGTGGAGATGGGCAATCAGTGTCAATGATTTCTTGGCATTATCATAAGAATTCCACATCCGAGACAAGATGTTCAATTTGAACTATAATTATTCCTCATTTGGCGTGAGCTCATCACTGCTATCTACCATAGTGTTAATGAAAGTAAAGCCGGGGTTACCTTAAGCCATGATACGATCAAGCTAACACCATAGATGAATCAAAGGCTTCTTGAGAATAAAGACTAGTTGAATGATTTGAACATGTAACCAGGATGCCCCCAAATCATTTGGGAGAAGGTAGGCTTGACCAACCTTATGATCTCATAAATTATATATATGTATATTAATGAGTTTGGGTATGGAATTATAAAGGCCAAGTTACACTGCTCAAGCCACCATTGTGGAGGCACTTAGGATATTGGTTGTGAGTTAAAATTCATAATCTAAATCCACCTAAAAATCGAAAAGTTGAATAAATACTTATCAACTTTTTTATTAAATCACCATCCGCCTAGTACTGGTCTAACTATCTAGGAACGATGATCATTAATTATCTCAAGATCAAGTTGTAAAGTGTGGTTTAAAATATTGTTCAAACTAGTTTATCATTTTTTTATATGCAAATATTCAAGTTAGGTCCAACACGAATGGATCGTATCGGCCTTTCTTATTAAATGTCCATGTCCAAAAATAGTTTAAATTAATTTGGGGTCCTTACGGCTTGGGGCTCAGCCTTACTGGGGCGCGCGGCGCTGACCGCGGAGGGGTCCCATGAGCTAGCTTGATTTGCTAGCGGGTTGTCGGGGCAAGGGGTTGATAAGTCGGGCTTAGCAGGGCGGTGCACGCGGGTTGACGAGCGCGTAAGAAGGGACCCACCGGGTGCCGACTGAGAATCCATCAGAGGCCCCACTGCTCACGGTGGGCGCCTCTAGTGGCCAAGTCAAAAACGATGAAAAGCCAAAAATAACAAAAGAAAAAAGATTTAAGAGAGATCTTCTCTTCGCCTGGGCTGACTCGGAGGTTGACGTCGTGCACAAAGAAGGGTGAATGGCGGGACCCACTCTGCTCTCCATGAAACGTTTCCTCCTGGGTCCGTCCTTTCGCCTTTCTTGATTTTGAGGTCCAGGATTTGTAATAAAGGGAGCGTTTCGCCAATTTTTTCCAACTAATTTTTTTTTTTTTGGTGATTTCTCCCTCAAAAAAGTGATTCCAATATTCGGTCTCATAAAATTCATGAATGATTTGCTTTGACGTTTTCTTGGAAATGCAATTTTGCCGGCAAAATAATACAAGAAACCGGCTGAAATTTACGAAATGTATATAAGATTTGCGGGCCGAGACAAATTTAAATAGTTCGATATTTAGAGATGTAAGATGGCACGGTCAAAATTAAAATGTCATATAGTTATATTCGTACATGGAGCCGATATTTGTCCGGAAGTGAATTTACATGAGGTGAGTTCATCACATCCAATAACCATACAAGAAATGTGAACCGCAGATACGAGACACGTGGTCACGGATTGAGTATGATCCATACATTCCCAAAGAGTTGCGCATTCATTTTAAAGCCGAATTAACATGGGAGACTCGCTAAATTTACAGCAAACGCCACTACAGCATTCACTAACTTCGTGAAAGACGAGAGAGAGAGAGAGAGAAGAAAAAAACTACCCATTAGTATTTAGTTTTAGAGGTACAAAATTTTTCCCTGAGGAGACTGGGAGTAACACTTCTGCATAAAATGGTATAATCTTGCTCTTATATCCTACTCACAAAAAGTTGTACAAAGAATTATCACCTATCGTCCAAGGCAAGACACGGAAGAAGCAGCTGAAGTTAAGAGCAGAGGTTCTAAACCCACAAAAGGAACACACACTCGCACAGCTACATGATCACCGGTTCGTTTTGTGATGCCTTTCTTTTCTATACCGCAACTGATCTGGATCAAATCCTCCTTCATCGGCTCCATACACAGCCCATGATGGTGTGGCTGCCATGTAATCCCTGCTGTCAAACGGATTACCAGAAGCTACCTGCAATTCGAGAGGTTGATAATACTTCAAACCATGTCCCACTCAAACAAATCAGAGATGCACAAACCTATTGATTTTACCCACCAGTTCTTGAAACTTTTCATAGTCTATCCATGTGAACCATTGGCCACGAACTTTGAATTTGTCCGTCTTTGCCAGAAGGACGCAGCACGAGTGTACATGCTCGCAAGCAACTTCGTACTCGCCCTTGCTCCTCAAAGCTAAGGCCTCAGAGAAAGCTTTCACATCAGAATGCCAAGGCACATTCTCCATAGTTAACTTTGATGTAGCGGACCTAAGACACGTCAGAATGGTCAAGAACTCCAAAAGCAAAAGTTATTAATTAAAAATAATAATAATAAATGAGAGGTTGAAAACGTACGATCCACAATAAGTGACACCTTTGATTTCAACAAAATCTGGCTTTCCAATGCTAAAGAGGTTAGAATAAGCATCAATGTCCTCAGTATTCCACCCTTTCACAAGTGTCAATCTGTAAACAGTTCGCTGCTGCTTGTCTTTAAGTTCTCGCAAGGAGTCCTGGCAAATAACTTAAATGTTGGTGATGACTGATTTCCAAATATAAAGAACAACTTAGATTTATCAGCACCACTGCATAGGCAAGTTCCACATATCATACAAAAATGGCTAAACCAGAATTTCAAGCGAGAGAGGGAAGAGAAAAGGGGGGGGGGGGGGGGGGGGGGGGGGGGAGAAGGATGGGGATGAAAATGCGCTTAAATTTTCTTGAGAGAGTTGTTATATCAAAAAAATATTTATGGAAGCAACAGGAAGTGCAATTCACAATTGAGCCGCCTCATAGAGAGATGCATCCGGGAACGCACAATAAACCAAAGAAGGGTAATGTGTCAAGCAAGATGGTGCTTTTACAATGGAGATTTTACCAAAAATTATTACATGCAAATCTATTATTCCAAATAATATTCACTTCATGTTTTCTTTTTGTCCATGTATCAAACTTCATCAAGAACTGTGCTCAAGTCTTCTCCACATAAGATGAAAATTTAAGCGTTGTAAAATAAAAGCACATACAATGAACCTTTCCCAGAAGTCCCCAAATAATGGTCTGTCAATTGCCTTCAAGCTTTCTTTTGTTGATGCATCTACACTCACATATAACTGCACATTTCCAAAAATATGAATTCTGTTACCGTTAAATCCAGTCAAGGCCTTTGATGACAGTAACCTTTTCAACCTTGCAAATAAGAAAGTAGAGGGGAATACCTGTGTGACAGGCTTCAACATTTTAATCTTCTCAGGGAACTGTGCATTTGTTACTAGAAAAGTAGAAATATGCCTCCTGTGTAGCTCATCCACCAGAGCATTTATCTCTGGGTACATGATAGGTTCACCGACAAGAGATAAAGCACAATGCCTAGGGGAGAGACCTTCAGATAAGCGTTCCTGTGTAACGCCTGTAACAATGTCATGGAGAGTAAAGAGGCTCATTCATAAGTACATCTACGTAGGCAACATATGCTTCACCAGCAAAACACCAACTTCCAACAAAAGAAATCACACCGGTAATTAAAAAATTTGAAGCAATAAACCTCACCAGGAACCCCTTTCATTTGCTTGATCATTTTTGTGTGAAGCTCTATGGCAGTATCAACAATCTGTAGTGGATCATCCATCTTCCATTGCCAGCTTTTTCCCACAGGGTTTGTATGATGCCTCCAGCAGAAGACACATTTGTTTGCACATGCCAAAGAAGGGGTTGCCTCCATGCACCTGTTTTGCTTCCGCTTTAGAAACATAAATGGCAAATTCTAATAATAAAAGAAACCAATGACAGAAAGACCATGAATTATGAGGACAGATGCATACGTAGCACTGCAAGGTCAACCTATCAACCCATCTTCTCAGTATCAACACAATTGAGTATGGCCAGCAATACGAAACAGTATAAAAATGACAAGAAAGCAGCCATTATGTTACTAGTGACCACATAAAAAAATGAGGATTTTCCATCTACTCCAAAAAGGCTTAGTCCCAAATGCTCTGTCATAAGGAGTAAGAGTTTCAGGGTTTAATGCAGTCCAAGTCTCAGTTGCCGTAATTCTCTCTCCTTATCCCATTTGTTCTGCAAAAGCATTCGGTTTGCAAATCCAGAGAGCGCCTTCCATGAAGTACAGGGAAGGGTGCAGACCAAAAGCGATATCACCTTCTCCTCAAAATGCAGCTAAGCAGTGATCAGAGCTACTTCAGCCTTTGAGTTTTAAATGTAGAAGTTAAAACATCCAGAGACTTAAAAACATACTACTAGCAGCAGCATAAACTTTGCTCCATCATTTTCTCTTGACAAAAATTGCGTCACCTAATGAAAACATCAAATTATTCCTATTAACTTAGGAAAAATAATAAGCAATAATCACCTATGACTCTCAATGCCATAAAAAGAATGCTTGTAGCAACCTCCTCGACCTCTCAGTTGTGATTTGGTCCATCTACAAATTTTCACCCCACTGTGTGAACCAATAATCTTATAGCCCTGCAGGTTGACGGCATCAAGTTAGCAAAAGAAACTAACCTAAGACACAGGTGAGCGGCAGGTAAAGCCCACTCGACCAGTAACATAAAGAGGGGCAAACAGAAAATGGGAACTAATAAAGAAACCGACTATAGAGTTCTACAATGAGTTTATCAATAAAAGCTGCTTCAAAGTGAAATCATAAAGGTTGTGATGAAGCACCTATATCCATATACATATATTACAGAAATATACTCGCGGAGATTTGAACAGCCAAGAGAACGCTATCTTTATGCATTCAATTGCCCAATTAAAGAACAGTTCAAATAGCCTCAATTGGCAATTACGCACCTGCTTCTCCAAGCTAGTTCTTATAACAGAAGTCACCATCTCTCTCGTCCCATTAGCTTTCCCATTGATATGAGCAACTGCCCCTGACTTCCTCGACGGACCCTTACCAGCAATATCCTCGAGATCGACCACCACCGTCTCGCCACCACTCTCTCCATCTTCATCGCTCTCAAAACCACCATCACCATCACTCTCATTCTCACTCTCTCCTCCAATGCCAACGCCATTCTCCAATATCACGCCACTGTCCTCAACCCCCTTCAATACCGAAATCAACTTCTCACTCCAGATATCGAAAACGCCATCGACATCACCCTTATCAACATCCCCCAGAGACAGAGGCAAAATTTCCCCCGCACCCAAGGCCCTCATCTTAACCGACAAGTCCTTCGCCACGGCATTGAAATGGGATCCGTACGCACCGCTCCCGATGCCAAACACTGCGAACTTACACCGCGAGAGAAGCAGCGACCCCACCCTGAAGTCGGCGGCGCTCTCGCCGAGCCAGTTGGCGAGGAACCGGCCGTTCTCGGGGGGCTTCCCGTCCTCCCAAGTGGAGGCGACCATCAACACGAGGGACTCTTTCGAGAGATCCTCGGGCTCATAGCTCTGCGGGTCGACAAGGTCGAACGGGAGGCCGTTGGAGGCGAGGCGAGAGAAGAGGCGACCAGCTAGGGCTCTGGAAGTGCCGGCCTGGGAGATGAAGAAGAGCTTGCCTCTGCGACGAGAGGGAGCGTCAAGGCTGCCATCGCCGTTAGGGTTGAAGGAGACGAGAGGGAGGCTGTTGCGGCGACGAGATTTGTAGAGGAAGTAGAAGGTGGAGGCGGAGAGGAGGGCAAGGAGGGTTATGCGCGCGGAAAGCGACGAAGGGTACATGACGACGGCGATCGCAAAGCGAGCATTCAGGGTTTCGGCCAGAATTTAGAGCGACTGCGTCGAATCCAAGAAATGAAGCGACGAAGCATTCTAGGCACCTCTTCTCGCAGCGGTGGAGATGGAGCCTCGAGGAGGAGAGGACGAAGAAGGAAGCGACCGCGGGTTTATAAGCGCTCGTCATTGTGGGCTTCTCCTTCTTTGTCTTTGCAAAGCCCCGAAACAAAATACTAATTGAACCTGGATTTATGAATTCGAGAAAAACATATAAATACACTCCTTTTCTCACTTAACTTACCGAAATACCCTCCTCTCTCTCTCTCTCTCTCTCTTCAAATTATTGTTTCTTTTTTATCACGTTAACCCACAAAACTACCTTTATTTTTATCACCTCTCTCATAAGTGTTACAATATAAATACTCCATTACACCCAACAAAAAATCATTGATCATGTATCTTATTGTAATTGCCTAGAAAATGTTGTCGATTTTAATTTATGAAATTATGGTTTCTATTTTCTATTTATGACAGCTTATGAATACACAATTAATTCCATATTTTATCAAATAGTATAAGCGAAACTATATTTCAAAGTCGAAAATTAAAATTCAATTTAATTATATTTAGATTAGAAAAGAAAAATAGAAAAGGCTAAATTATATTTTGATCAAAAATAGAAAAGAAAAAATTGATCAAAATATGAAAAAGGCTAAATTGTTGGAAGAATGATCAAGTGTCCAACATATTTATATTTAGATTAGATCTAAATATTAACAAATGATAAGCACATAAAGGAGGAAAAAGAATCTTCCTAGTGTTCTACTCTAATTATGAAGAAATTAATTACTAACGATTGTAGATTCATTCTCACACTAAGTGTATCAAAACTTTAAAATATGCTTATAATGTGCATTTGAAAAAAAATCTTATTTGAGTTAGAAAGTGAAGAAGGCATAAATTAATTTTTGACCCCATCTTGCAATTCATATTAAAATGTGAAAAGCTCAAAAAAAAAAAAAAAAGAAGCACAAATTAGCAATGTTTAACTTTAAATCCACACAAACTTATTCCGAAAAAACATTCACAATGTCAAAATCGTCTAGATAATTATATTAAATTTTATTTTTCACTTGAAATAATGTTTCCCTCAAACTATTTGATAAAAAAAATAAGTAGTTGATTATATATTCATAAGCCGTCATAGTTAAAAATTTCTAATATTTTATGTAACTTTTGTGATTAAAATATGAGATCATAAATTTAAATTAATGAACTTGTCTAGGCAAAATGATAATATGATACAAGGTAAGATAATATGTTTTTGGGTGTAATTTGACAGTTATATCGTCAAACTAATAAGACTAGAGAGAAGATAAAAATAAAGGCAGTTTTTGTGGGTTAATATGATAAAATAAGAAGCAATAATTTGAAGGGAGAGAGGGTGTTGTGGTAAGTTCATTGGAAAAAATAATTGTTTCAGTCAAAATGGGGGTAGAAATAGTGCTGCCCAAAAAAAGGAGAGGCAAAAAAATTTGACAGATGACGATATAAAACTCTACTATTGTTAAAGCTAGAGGTTAGAGATTGTTTGTTTTTGTATTGATCACTTGACACTTCAATTCTATGATTGATGTGTGGCATGCATTCAATGAATAAGCTTTTAGCTTAGTGATTTGTTATTCGTTTTCATCTCTTATTGGAATTTAATTCATGAAAACAGTAACTTGAGGGATAGACGACTCAGAAAACGTATTATCAATTATATACTACCTTCTCCCAATTTTAATACTTTATTTATATTGAGTTTTAATATTTAAAAAAAAATGAATAAAGAGAAAGTATATCCATATACTATCTTTAATTGAGTTTAATACTTGAAAATCATATAAATTAGAGGATGTATTTAAAATTGTTGTAAAATATTGCGTTGCGAATATATAATATAGAAGAGATTAAGAAGAGAAAGCAAGTTAGTAGAGAAAGCCAGAGGAGAGAGTTTTATTTCCAGCGTATCACTGTATTTCATTGTGTTGTTTCATTGTACATCAAAACTAAACTCCTATTTATAAAAAAACAAAAATGTACTTATCATCAATATTAATGTATCGAATGATACATGTGCTGAATAGGGAAATGAACATTCATTGTATATGGAGATGTACTTAGAATGTATAATACAAATGTATCATAATAGTACATTAGATAATATGAATATAATGAATATTCATTCATGTATTTCATAATACTCCCTTATAAATATTCATTGTATTCATTATGAATGTGCATCGAATGATACTGCCTCATTAAAAACCTTAAGTTGGAAAAATCCAATGGGACAAAAATTGGATAAAAGAGAAAAAGAGTGCAAAGCACAAACTTTATGATATTTCCCTTTTATGGATGCATTAATTACTTTGTTAAAAACTTTAAGATGGGAAAACCCTGTGGGAAAAAACCGAACAAAAAGAAAAAAGAGTGCAATGCATATATAGTCACTGTTGAGGCTAATTAATTTTGCATCTTGTGAACTCACCATATATCAATGCTGCAATGTATAGTTCATAATATCTCTCCCTCAATTGAGTCATGTAGTCACTACTGGGGCTAATCAATCTTGCATCTTGTGAACTCGCCGTATACCATTGCCATATACTAATTTCTCAAAAGTTGATGTTAGCAATGATTTGGTAAAAAGATCTACAAGATTATTTATGGATCGAATCTTTTTTTTTTTTTTTGGTAAATGTAATGATATATTGAGCTAAGAACTAATAATTACAAAAGATTAGGCACCACAAAACTTTCACTCAAAGAGACACAGCGTCAAAATGAGTGAAAGGGCGCATAATGCAGAAGAACACCGCACAGTGGTCAAATCAAGCAGGCCAACACAAACAGCCGAAAACAAGGACAAGACAGCCACGCGGAGCTGGGGAAACAAAGAGAACAACACCAACCAAGGAACAACAACAAGGAGGACCCAAAGATCTGAGGCAAGGCCGCCAAGGAAGGCCCAAAAAACAGGGAGGCAGCCACAAGACACACTGAAGGAGATACTAGGCGGTCAGCGTAGGAGAAGAGAAAATAGAAGGGTCGAGCCCCCAATTTCGTTGAAGCCTTCTATTTCTTGGGCAATCTTCGACACTTCTAAAGATTAAGGCTTTGTTCTTGACCACTTTAATGAGATGCTTCTTGACAACCACAAGCACAACTGGATGACCTCTGAAGAGAATGTCGTTTATATATCTCCAAATAAGGTGGCAGAGTGCAGCAAAAGAGAACCACCCTATAGCATGATAGAATTCCTTACCTGATAGGAATTTCATCACCCACTGAAGATTTTCCACCCACGACCCATTTCTCCACGGGAGATTGCACTTGGCCGCCCAAAAATAAGCCATACTCAAAGTAATATCGCAGCCGAAGAAGAGATGGTCAATAGAATCCGGCGTGAGCTTGCAAAAGGCACAAACTTTCCTCCCGATCCTCCTATAGGACATAAGAAAAGCTTGTGTAGGAAGACATTTCTTAATGATCAGCCATAGATTGAATTGGTACCTCAGAGTGATAGCTTTGTTCCATATAAAGAGTGACCAGTCCACTCTCGCTTTCCTCTTTCTGAAAAAATGCCATGCAGAAGCCATCGAGAAGAGACCAGACAGATTGACACTCCACACGAATCTATCCGGAACCTCAAGGAGAAGAATAGGGGTTGGCCCCATGAGTCCATCACCATTCTAAAGGCTCGACCTGGCTCAGAGAAAAGGTCCGCAATGGCTGCACACCTAGGAAGCCCTGACTCTAAGATAGTTTGCTCCGAGCAAATCAGATCCAACGGCCCACTCTAGTGCCCATGATCAAACCAGAGGGAGACCGTTCGCCCATCACCAATCCTCCAGCGGAAATTGTGTCGAACCTTGGGTCTCAGGTGTAGGATCCTCCTCCAAGCCCAAGAGCAACAGGCCGAAGCCTTAACCATCTAGAAGTTCTTCCTTCTCAGAAAAGTAGAGTGAATCCACTTGCACCACAAGGACTCTTTGTCAGTGAAGAGGGTCCAAATATGTTTAAGTATAGCCGCTTTGTTGTGCTCTCGTAGTCTACGAATCTCAAGACCACCTTCCTCCCTAGGGAGACATACATCCTCCCAGGATACCTTGGCACCTCCCTTACCAAGGCTAGGCCCCTTCCACAGGAATTGTCTAAAAATCTACTCTATATGATCTAAGACTGCGATAGGAATAATAAATACACTGGCCCAATAAGCTTGAATCGCATGGAGCACTGACCTTATAAGTTGAACTCTTCCGGCAAATGAGAGAAAGCGATGAGTCCATATTGCACCCTTGCCGTAATGCGATCGACCAAGACAACGCAATCCGCCTTACTGAGCCCCGAGGAGATGATAGGGGCTCCATAGATAGCGCACCGATAGCTTTCCTTCAACAAATCCAAGGGCATCATTGATTTGAGTTCTCAATTCATCCGAGCCACCCACGAGGAACACCTCACTTTTTGTTGTTCGGTATCAAACCACTCCAAGCCGGGAATGTATCAAGCCCGTCTTTAAAAAGCCCGACGGAGGCTATATCTGCTCGGCAAAATAGAAACACATCATCCGCAAAAAATAAATGAGATAACCGAGTGGCCTTGCACCTCCAGGAGAAGTTGAAACCAAGTAGCTCCGCATGGGAAGTGAGGATCCCCAAGAAGACTTTCATCACCAAGGTAAATAGATAAGGGGACATAGGGTCCCCCTGTCGAAGGCCACGGCTGCTAGGGAAGAATCCATGGAGATCTCCATTTAATGAAATAGAAAACATAGGTGTGCGCACACATATCATGATAAATTTGTCGACTTTCTTGGAGTTCATGAGTATAGAAAAATTTTGGCAAGATATGCTTGGTCTCATCACCTTTGATATATCCTCATCTAACTTATGTAACACAATCAGCATTATCTTCATAAATTATAGTGAGAGAATTTGTAACCGGTATTAAACAATAAGAATTATGAATATGTGTTATAACATATTTTAATCAAACACACTCTTCCAGCTTTATATAAAACAATAATCTCAGAGTGTGATCGTGATGGGTTGAGTGATTCAAGAACGGAGATTTTTCAAATGAGATTCTTTTGTGGTTAAGTGTATGGAGTAGTGTATACGTTGAAGAAACGAAAATGAATTAGAAAAGATAAAACGATCTCCTCCCAAGGTATAAAGGCCACGCCACCAACCGGAAGAGGATCGAGATCTACGAAGCTCACCACCAAAGCCTAAAGTTTCCACCAGCCAAGGATAAAGGACTTCGGGATATGAGAAGCTTACCACCAAGGCCTAAAGATTCCACCAGCCAAGGATAAAGGGCTTTTTGGCTCACCACCAAGGAGTGATCTATGCTCCAAGGATAAAGAAATCGAAAAGAGTTATCCACTCTCCAAAGGAGTTCACTCAAGTTGAGGAAATCTCACCATTCTCATTCATGAAATTCGTATCTCTCCTACATTGGATAGTTTCCCCTATTTATAAGAGGATTTTAGCCTTAGAAAATATTAAAAACAAACTTTAATGACCTAGGAACTGAAATGTTCGACTCTTGAGCTACATAAAAATAAAAAACAGCTAGGAACGTAATAAAAAGCCTTTATCACGGGAACTAAATGCCCTGAACTAAAACGTTCGACTCTTGAGCTATAAAAATAAAAACAGCTAGGAACTTAATAAAAAGTCTTTATTACGGGAACTAAATGCCCTTTAATCTTCGGCCTTCCACATTCTTGAACCGTTAGCTTTCCGTGTTCTTGAACCTTTGGCTTTCCATATTCTTGAACCGCTTTCGTGAACCTCTAGCCTTCCCAAAATTCGAGCTCCTCCCTTGACCAGAAAATAATCCTTCTAAAACTTCATCAATTGGTCATACAAGACATATAAAATGGCCTCCCATTGATATCTATCGATATACCACAAAGTACCGATAAGTAATTAACATTATTCATTCAAAATGATCCATCGAAACACATAATGCCCAACTTCTTTATTGGCTTGAATAAGCATCGATGGTTCTGAGTTGGTCCATAGAGCTACGTTGGATGCTCCCGCATCAGAGTGGTTAGAAGATGTAGCTACTAGTGATTGCTTCATAGAACACCAAAAAATAGCGGTGCCGTTGTAACAAAATAAATACCTGATTTGAGAGCGAGTCTTATGTGGATCAGATCTATATTCAGCATCAGCATATCTAACTAAATTGGAGTTAGTGGAATCATTAGAATAATATAATCCCAAATATATGGTTCCTCAGAGAAACAGAAAATATGTTTAATTCCATTCCAATGTCTCCGAGTTGGCTCAGAACTAAAATGTGCCAATAAATTTATCACAAAAGCGATATTTGGTCTCGTACATTGTGCCAAGTACATCAAAACCCTAATTGTATTGAGATATGGTACTTTAGGACAAAATATCTCTTCATTTGATTCTCTAGGACGAAATAGGTCCTTTTGGGGATCTAGAGACCTTACAACCATAGGAGTACTCAATGGGTGAGCTTTGTTCATGTTGAAGCGTTTAAGTAATCTTTCAACGTACACTGATTGATGGATGATTATTCCATTTGCTTTATGCTCAAGTTTTAGACCAAGACAAAGTTTGGTTTTACCTAAATCTTTAACTTCAAACTCCATTTTCAAATACTTAGTAGTTTTAAGTAACTCTTCTAGAGCTCCAATTAAATTTATATCGTCGACATAAACTGCTACAATAACAAATTCGGTTTTTGATTTCTTAATAAACACCCATATGCATATAGAGTCATTCTTGTACCTTCCTTAATTAGGTACTCACTTAGGTGTTGATACCACATGCGACTGGATTGCTTTAACCCATACAAGGATCTTTGCAATTTTATTGAGAATAAATTGCGGGGAGTGCATACTTCAAGCATTTTAAATCTCTCGGGAATTTTCATATAAATATCAGAGTCTAATGAGCCATATAAATATGCCGTCACAACGTCCATAAGACGCATTTCCAATCTTTCAAAGATTGCTAGATTAATGAGAAAACGAAATGTAATCATATCCATCACAGGTGAATATGTCTCATTATAATCAATCCCAAGTCTCTGGGAGAATTCTTAGGCAATGAGTCGGGCTTTATACCTGACAACCTCATCTTTCTCATTTTGTTTTCGAATAAATACCTATTTATATCCAATGGGCTTTACATTATCAGGGATACGAGTTATAGGTCCAAAAACCTCCCGTTTAGTTAGGAAACCTAATTCAGCTTTAATTGCTTCCTCCCACTTAGACCAATCTTGCCTTTGACGACATTTAATATTAGATTGCGGCTCACAATCATTATTTATAATTTTATGAGCAACTGAGAATGCAAAAGCATAATCAATGATGATTTTATTTCGATCTCAAATTTTATTACAATATGTAATGGAATTCTCAGTATTCCCGGGGCTAGTGTTCCATTCATGGGTTTACGCCTTTTTAGGGGCAATAAGCTCTTTGGGAGTAAGCACAACGCCGGGCTCTTCTGGAGGGGATTCCTAATTCTTTCCCATTCGTTTTCGAGGAGCAATATCTTTTGATCCTATCGGTCTACCACACTTCAAGTGCGGGGGATTTTGATAGTGAATTAAACTTTGGACAACATAAATGCAGCTAGAATGTACTTATCATTAGCTAACTGTTCTTCGGGAAGAACTATCCTAACTGGAGCATTTGCAGCTAGAATATGAGACTTCATTACTTTAGTAGCATCATTAAATGCATCAAGAAGTCTATTGGCCATAGCCTGTAAATGGATTATGCGCTGCACCTCATTTTCACATTTAGGAGTCCTTGAGTCTAATTGAGATAAATATTTTTCATTCTAGGAGAAAACTTTAACTGGTTTTTGTTTTGTAGTCATGAAAGTTGTAGGTATTCCAATTGATGGAAACTTAGTCTCATTGAAATGACAATATGTCAAATCTGACAATAAAAAGATCACCAGTAGTTGGTTCCAAGAACCTAATAATAGATAGTTAATTAACCCAACATAAATACCAAAACAGCGTTAATGACTCATTTTCGTCCTTTTTGGGGGTGCTACAGGCACCTGTACTGCACAACCAAAAGTATGTAGATATGAAATATCTGGTTCATAACCAAGAACCATTTGAAGGGAAGATTGTAAAAAGGATTAGCAGTGGGGCGTAATCTTAATAGAGCTATCACGTGCAAAACTGCATGAGCCCATGCTGTATCATTGAGATTCGTTCTCAATAATAGAGTATGGGCAATGATTTAGATACGTTTAATCAAGGATTCTGCCAATCCATTTTGAGTATGAACATATGCAACCGGGTGCTCAATCTCAATTCCGAGTGAAGCACAATATATATCAAAAATTTGATGTAAATTCACCAGCATTATCCATCTTTATACTCTTAATTGAATAATCAGGGAATTGTGCATGGAACTTTATAATCTGTGCAAGTAAACGTGCAAATGTAACATTGCGCGTAGATAATAGGCAAACATGGGACTATCCATATGATGCGTCCACTAATACCATAAAATATCGAAATGGTCCACTTGATGATTGTATTGGTCCACAAATATCACCCTAAATTCTTTGCAAGAATAAATGAGATTCAAGATTAACATTTGTTATAGAAAGTTTGATAATGGGCTTTCCTTGTGAGCAAGCCTCACAATTATAATCTTTGGACAATAATACATTTATATCATTTAAATGGTGCCCTTTTGTATTTTGAATTATTCTACGCATCATTGAAGCACCAGGATAACCAAGACGATCATGTCACAGTCCAAACTGATTAGGATTTACCAATCTTCAGGATGTGATGGCGTAGGTTTCAATAGCCTTTAATCATGACACAATGCAAAATCATAGAATAAGCTTTTACCTTCTTATGGATGACCTTTAGGCCCATCTTATAAGAGGAAATGTCAATATATTCATTATCTTGCTCATAAATAGTCTCAATATGGTATCCATTACGGCATACATCTTTGAAACTCAGTAGATTCCTTTTTGATCTAATGTTTAGAAACGCATTCTCAATATATAGGATTGTGCCACTTGGCAAAATAATTGTGGCATTCCCAAAACCATCAATAATCGGAACTTGACTTGATATTGTATGGATTTGTGCTTCACGCAATGTCATACTTGAGAAAAAAGTGTCTATTATGAAATATTGTATGTGTTGTTGCACTATCAAGCAAACAAACATCTTCCTTTTTCTCGGTATTTTTCATTTACATTTATATTGACAACTTTAGGTGTCAAGTATTATAAAATTTGCATATAATCCTTGCAAAATCAAATCCTTAAATTAATAAAAATGATTTCCTAATATCCCCTGCCACTTTAGGAGCAGAAGGATAGCTTTAGATTTGAAATTGGTTTCGGGCCAAGAAAAATAAAAATGAAGAATTGATAGAAGAAGATAGAGTATAAGTTGATTAATAAAAAGAATACCCACATTGCAAAAATAACTTACTCAATCGGTAGATCTTCATGCTGATAACGTGTTGTAAAATATTGCATTGCGAATATATAATAGAGAAGAGATTGAGAAAAGAAAGAAAGTGAACACTAGAGATAGTAGAGAAAGCCAGAGGAAAGAGTTTTATTTCTAGTGTATCACTGTGTTTCACTGTGTTGTTTCATTGTACATCAAAACTAAACTCCTATTTATGGGAGAACAAGAATGTACTTATCATTAATATCAATGTATTGAATAATATATGTACTTGATAGAGAGATGAACGTTCATTGTATAGGAAGATGTATTTAAAATGTATGATAACAATGTACCATAATAAGTACATTAGATAAGATGAATTTAATGAATATCCATTCATGTATTTCATAACAAAAATTTTATTCTTAACTGACATGACTTATTAAGAACGTGATTTTTTAAACGTATTCGTAGACTGCCATGATTATGAGCATATGAAGTAGGGAGCCCTAGGTTTCTTGAAGAACTATTTTCTAACAATACCATCCCAAGTTACTCCTTTCAAGTCTATTGGTTTTTTATATTGCTTCACATATTTTGGTTCACGCTCTGGACACATATTTCATGCATATGTATTTGGGATTGGAGCGTTCCAGTGAATAAAAGAGGAGAAAAGAGCAAATGGGAAATGCCATCCACCCATACATTTAACGAGTATGCTATGTCACCATTGAACATAGTAATCTAGTGATAAAAATGTGGTACTATCTTTTATGAGATTACATGAGTAGCTAGGCAGGTTGTCCCTTCTTACCCTTTTCTTGATTAAAAAAATAATAATGATGCTCTCTTGCCTTTGTACTAATACACTCATTGAGAAAATATTCGGTGATTGCAAAACGTCATGTTAATTCTTACACACTTATAAATTGAGTCGTGACTTCTAATATGTAATTAAAAAAAATGATGTAGAATTTGTTCTTTTCTTTCTTTTTTCACAACATACTCCTTCAATTGGCCTAAGACGAGTAAGGCACAACCATCTCCACCGCTCAAGCGGCTGCAACCTTCAATCTCAAGTCCATTACGGAACCTCTAGTCACGGCTTGACTTGGTTAGATCTGAAGGAATTCGCATGGCCAATGATGCGGGAGCATCCAACGTAGCTCCATGGACCAACTCAGAACCATCGATGCTTATCCAAGCCAATAAAGAGTTGGGCATTATGCGCTTCGATGGATCATTTTAAATGAATAATGTTAATTACTTTGCAGTATATGAATAGGTATCAATGGAAGGCCATTTTAGATGTCTTGTATGACCAATTGAAGAAGCTTCAGAAGGATTATTTTCTGGTCAAGGAAGGAGCTCGAATTTTGGGAAGGCTAGAGGTTCACCAAAGCGGTTCAAGAATATGGAAAGCCAAAGGTTCAAGAACACGGAAAGCTAACGGTTCGAGAATGTGGAAGGCCGAAGATTAAATGGCATTTAGTTCCCGTGATAGTAAAGGGTTTTTATTATGGCATTTAGTTCCCATGATAGTAAAGACTTTTTATTATAGCATTTAGTTCCTGTGATAAAGGCTTTTTATTACGTTCCTAGCTGTTTTTATTATTATGTAGCTCAAGAGTCGAATGTTTCAGTTCTTAGGTCATTAAAGTTTGTTTTTAATATTTCTAAAGGCTAAAATCCTCTGATAAATAAGGGAAACTATCCCATGTATGAGAGATACAAATTTCATGAATGAGAATGGTGAGATTTCCTCAACTTGAGTCAACTCCTTTGGAGAATAGATAACTCATTTCGGTTTCTTTATCCTTGGAGCATAGATCACTCCTTGGTGGTGAGCCAAGAAGCCCTTTATTCTTGGCTAGTGGAATCTTTAGGACTTGGTGGTGAGCTTCTCCTATCCCGAAGTCCTTTATCCTTGGCTAGTGGAAGCTTTAGGCCTTGGTGGTGAGCTTCGTAGATCTCGATCCTCTTCCGGTTGGTGGCGTGGCCTTTATACATTGGGAGGAGATCGTTTTATCTTTTCTAATTCCTTTTTGTTTCTTCACCGGATACACTACTCCATACACTTAACCACAAAAGAATCCCCTTTAAAAAATCTCCGTTCTTGAATCACTCAACCCATCACGCATCACATGTCCTTACCTAGCCCCCCAAGAAGTTCCCCACCTTCCTTTCCGAGGTGGAAAGGGTGGCTACTGAGCAACCCCTAGTGATTAAGTACAAATAGTGAACATCCCTAAAATCTTATTAACTACCCTTTGAATGCCCTTGCTCATGTCAAGAGCCAATTGCCATGGAGGGCAGAGAGGTTGCCCCCCTTTTTTTGCCTAATTTTTTTTAAAACCTTTCAATTTTTGGATGCAGGACAAATTTGGGACAATATTGAAAGTTTATGTTTTATTGTTTGGGGCGGGGCAGAATTAAGATTGAATCTAAAGTTTAAATTTTCACTGAAAATAAGCACTTCTTTTTAAAAAATAATAATAATTACTATTATCGCAACACTCCACCTAATTCTTTGCCACATTAATTAAGCAACATCAAGAAAATCGATTAAATTACTAGTAACAAATAATGGAAGAAGCGAATCGCATCAATTAAATAAGTTAAAAAGGCATTTGATTAGGAATCGATTGCCCAAAACATACGCGAAGCATATCTCACGTGACAATCTATGCCCAGAAAAAGAAAGACGAGGTGTTTTATTGCTTCAAATATCCACCAAGCACCAGCAAATAAATTCTTCCACCATCGAAAAAGAAATCAGTAATTTATTGTCAAGGAAATATCCAAAGTGTTGATTAATTAATCCCCACGATAGAGAAGAAGAGTCGCTCGATCTTATTACTTATCATGATAACTTATTACTAGCACTTATCACCATCTATGATAGCTTATCACTTACACTTATCACTTGATAGCTTATTATACTAATCCACTTATCACATAATAACTATTATTAGCCTTAATTTAACTCTAATCCTAAGCGTGACTACCATTCTAAACAAGGGTTAAGAAGTTATTGACCGTCCAGATATAGCTTGATGGCGAGTAGTGGTAGCAAGGCTCATGACATAGATGGTGGTCTGGCGCGATGGTGGCTTGGTGAGGCGTGAAGGATGGTCAGTGAGGGTGACGAAGTGAGGTGAGGCTTAATGGTGAGTGACAAGAGACAGTGAACAGTGGTTCGACAATGGCTCGATAATGGCTGCTCACAACGTGACACCAAATGGCAATGGTAGAGGTTCACCGCTAGGAAAATGATGTGAGGGCGGTGGAAGGGCGTGGCACTCACGGCCTTGAGGCACCGATGGTGAGGTGGCTCTATGTGAGGGCGAGCGAGGGCACAACAGTTGGACAACAGCACGGGTGATGGTGGACATTGATGACGAGAGGAAGATGAGGCGTGAAAGTGAGGACTTGGTTGAGAGGGAAAATAGAGAGAGAGAGAGAGAGAGAGAGAATGAGAGAAAGGAATTAGTGCAATCCAAGATCTTCCGATCCCAAGCATTAATAAGCTAATGTACAATTTCCTTAATTTGCTCCTAGCCGGGCCATTCACATGGTTAAGATTGCTTCTTGATATCATCATATCCAAGGCATTCAAAGCAAAGATTTCACACATGTTAGAATTAGGATGTTGGCTAAGTAAGCTAACTAGTAGGTCTTTTCTCTTTTCTTTTCTTGGATGCCACTTCCTCCTTTGTATGTCCACAAATTGTCACATTAGCTACTAACTTCTAGAATGGGCAAAATGGAAATTAAATCAAACTATAATCCAAGTTACTATTCATGCACATGGACATATTCATGTGCAAGCTTCCAAAAAAACTAAGATGGGCTTGTATGACTTAATGGACCCTCTTGGACTACTTATAGTGCATGTGAGGCCCATTGGGCTCATGGCCCACTTCGTGGCTTATTTTCACTTTTCTGATAATTTGCGGTGTGCTGATGAAAAGTTGATTTTTTATCCTAAGGTGGTCATTTATAGCTTTTTTGCAGTCTATTGCTCCGTAGATAGGGATTGGATTAAAGATGTCACAAACATGGCTTTCTCACATATCTGGCAACCAGAGCAGCTGGTCGGACAAATTGGGGAAGATGAAGTGCCCAGCCATGGCCAATCTCTACGCAATTTATGTATAAGCCACCATCCACGACCACCCATGCGAATTTTCAGATGAGTGACGAGCCGCCACCATCGATATTCAGAGGTACCGCGGTGGAGACCACCTCCATCCATAGAAAACTACAAATCTCATCTCTCCTCTCTCAATTTCTTCAACAGTGTCAATTTTTTACAAAGAAATTACACGTCATTTTTTATTCCTCGTCATAGCCACGTGATAAAAAGAAAATATGCTTGTTACATCAGCTGTAGATGTGACATTGTAATCACTAAATATACTCTCTACAACAATGCCACCACATCAGTGACGATTGTCGTACTGTCCGTCCGTCCGTTCCCCCCCCCCCTTCCCCCAACTGATTTAGATACATTATTAGCGCTATCCAACTGTCTCACTTCTCACTGCCATTGTGCCAACATCTATGTTTAACTATAGTTTGAGGAGACTTGCTAATACTAGCTTATCGTTGGTGAACCAGTTAAGGAGTTACTGGTCGATACTGAGAAAGTTGGCGTAGATCCTGCAACTGCCAAGCGAGGAGAGATCACAGAAGGCGTGGTCGTTGTAGAAGACTCCAGAGAAGCATTTATTGAACTTGATTTGGAGCCTTGTCTGGAATAGCATGCATATTTACTTTAATCCTGCAACACCCAGTATTTATCCAAATATCAGTTTGTCAACAGACCACTGGAGGTCGACAAAATAATTAAGCCCAAAATATTTATAAGTTTTCTCAATTTGTAGCAAAGAATTGTGTTTTGCCCCGCTTGAGCAAGACGAAGAGCAATCTCCAGGGAATACACCTGAAATTAGTCTGAAATGCAGTTAAGAGATTAAACTCACTTATTGTGGATATTGACATATTCATCAGTCTCATCCAGTATCTCCTCCTGAAATAAGTAAAAGACACAAAAGGTCATCAATGGCCTTAAAAGTTGAGAAACCAAACCAAAATTCTGACATAACTGAAGCTGCATATTTTAAACCCTGCTGTTTCACTATACTCCATGATATAGCTTTCTCCAGTAGTGCCATACAATTTTTTTTTGCCTATGTGAATTGGACTGTACCTGAAGAAGCTCTTCGATGACATCTTCCATACTAATAACACCAACAACCTCTTCATTTGGAGGGAACTCCGGAATAGGGGCATTCTCAATGTCCAAAATACAGAAAGAACAACCTCTATGCCTTTTCTTAAAAGCAGGAGTGGCAGGTGGACTCTTTTTAGTTGCCCGACTTTCCTCAGTCTTCGTAGTTGCTCTTCCAGTATCATCAAACCCAAGCTTAACCCCTGGATTATTTGCAGTGCCAGCATGGCCGCCTTTGTTCTTATCTAGTTATGACCAAGCAAAGCAATTTATATTATGTTCCTGAAATCCTATGGAATACATTCCTTCACAGGATGTCAAACTAGATAAGCGGCAGTTTATCCATCGGAAGAATTCAGTGAACAGAAACTTTAATATACAAATAGAGATGATTGTGAGAAATTAACAATCAGGTGTAAGCTTCATGACAGGGGCTCGATGCTACAAACACAGTATACAAAAATAAAGATTGAGCTCCAGAAAAGGGAACTGAAATATTTGCATGATGAAATTTCCTGAAGCTTGGACATCCTCACCTTTCCTTGGTGATGCCTCAGGTTTTTTATTTTTCTTCTTAAACCTACCCTGGAATTCAAGATTTTCACCCTCCTTACTTTCCTTTGCCAACTCCTTTTTCCTGGTTATATCCTTATACACAACAGCAATGTGGCTATGACCCTTCTGAAATTCATTCAGAATATCATATAGTGGCATGTCCTCTGAAACCCTGTATGCATGACAGAAAACGAAACAGTCGCTGATGTCCATGTAAATTCTAATACAAGCATGGTTATCACAAACCCATATTTTTAAAGCCATCATCACCATTTATTCAACTATTAATATGTCTTACTCATGGTCAAACAGAAAATAAACAGAGGAAATGCATTTTTGTACCGAGGAATTTTCCTGATCATCATTTTCCTCAGAGGAACCGAGTCATCAGGATCCACAGCTAAAAGATTCTTTACCTGCAAAGTTTCTGTGTTATAATCCCATGGGGGAAAAGGATCAAAGCCTACAAGGAAAGGAGGAAAGGTCTATGCTATAGTTCTTCTAGGGGAAAACCACTCCTTAACAATGAAAATCAGATTCAGTACACATAGCTTTGCCATATGAAAAGCTATTTCACAGAATTAAAGAGCAACTCAGATATGATGCATAAAGTTCAAAAACATGTCAGCAATTGCAAACGTAATATCTTTGTTTACAATGGTCAGGATGTCATTTCTTATGGTGTAGCAGCAAAGATTTGACCAAATTCAAGCTCGATGTAATAACCTGAGTTTCTTTCCTAATTCAGACTAAGAATTAGAATAACAAAGAAACACCATGATGTACCTGTTGAATAACACAGCCGAAGTACCATACTTATACCATCTACAAACACACAACGAGGATTCAATAAAGAAGTCTTTCAATTCAAATACGAACAAAACTAGCTCAACTTCAATCACCTTCACAAACAATAAACTAAGGGCATAAACACAAGACTCATACATTGCATTTGTATGGGAAAGCATTGATAAAGACATTTCAGCAAACTGAACCCAAGACTCCCATGTCAGAGTAAAGTGATCTTACATTTGCAGAAGGTTCGCATCACATTCAGAAGACAATACATAACTGCAACGTATAAGCAGAACTACACAATGATGCACCTCCAGCAATGTCCATAACACTGTCAGAACAGTAAAAACACAAGCCCGCTAGCCACAGCCCATCTAGCTCTTCTGACAGAGTTATGTGAGAATCTTATAAAACACTGGAAGCGTTCTCAAGCTCCAACCAACATGAATGTTAAGATGTCACCTTAAGAAGAATAAATACTACATCACTCTTCTTGATTACAGAGAATTTTATGTTAACACGACAAGATACAAACATCTACATATGGTTCTTTGCTCTTCGCATCCTCAATATCCTTTCAACTTCTCATAAGAATAAATAACACAAACAAAAAGTAACTGTACTCAATGGCAGCGAAAAAACAACCAGAACATACTTCCTGTGAAGAAATTTTACCAAGATAAGGCCAATTATATTTGCTGGATCACCAGAATAAACTGGCACTCTACTGTGCCCCATGGTTATAATCGCATTCAACACGTCCCTGTATTGAATGAACAAAGGGTAGTTAGAATATAAATAATGCTTACTGAACAAGATTAAAAGAATAAACAAGAAACCCACAAATTAAGAGTTGAATCCAGATCAAGAGAGAATGCCTTCGAAATAGGAGTCATTGCATCTTCTGCTTTCTTTTCCGTCAATTGTAGTGCTCCAGCGATGATTGTTGTCTCATCGTGGGTTAAGTCCCCACCCTTTCCAGCCTGAGCATGGACAAGAAGATACATGTCTCATGTAATCAGAAAGCATGAAAATGAACTAATCACAAGTCAGACAATCATGTCTATCACAAAAAGATTTAGCAAAAGTTCCATGCACAATACATTTTGAAACTGAATGAGTAGATGCATAGCTCTAGATAAAGAGAAGTCAAGTCATTCGGAATGTGCCAGCATTTAGTACCTCATTGCCATGGAAATCAACAAAGGTCTTCAGCTCGGCTCTCCTTAATAGAACAGCATGGCCCTTGCCCAACATCCAGTCTAAAACCTGAAACCCATGAATGATATAGAAACAACTCACAAACAATGTTGAATGATAATTACACCAGATAATTACAATCTCAGTTGCCTAATTTGACAACCGAACCCAAAAGTGCATATTCACTACACCTGCATTCAGTTCTTGTCTTTCTCAATTATACCTTACTAATTGGATAAGTTATGGGGAAGAACAGCATAACAAGAACACGAACAAGTGGTGCCATAAATGCACCAACTTTCAATCCATAGCGAGTACAGACCGCTTGTGGCAATATCTGCAGTTCAGAAACTGATTTAGTTCAAATACTACAGAGGCCGCATGACTCTTTACCTCAAATCAAAATCTCACAGTTGCATACCTCTCCAAACATAAGGATCAGAGTCACGGATATCAGAATAGCAGCCCAAGGAGGCACCAATTTATCCAAGAATATAGGAAGAGCCTACATCACAAAGAGAGAATATTTATGCCTGCAAGCAATTACCCCACAGAAACAGCCCTCAAATTAAAATTTCCCTTTTTTCCCACTTCCTGCAAGAAGAAGAAGAACCTCGTTCAGTACCTCCATAGCCATAGAATTGCCAACCAGAAGTGTGCACAGTAGAAGATGCTGATTCTTCACTACCGGGTAAATCTTTGCTGATGACAGAAAAAAGCAAGAGAAATTCGTTAATATGACTACTAGACAAACAAGGAGTTAAGCCCGAAAATTGAAATTCAGCACGTTAAACCGATGCAGTCGCCCTAATTATATAGATATGTAAAAGGGGCAATTGCGTCGAATCACTTCTCTGCAATCCGACCTATCATCCAATCAGCTAGCGATCCGGCCCGGGGACACAGAGAGCATGACTCAATTTACATAATATGTATAACGTGGGAAGAGAAATCGTCTCCCGAGCCGGCGGATTACATCAAAACGAACACGATTTAGACAATGCGAACGGGAAAACTCCAGCATATGCCGTGAGCGAATCGCTAATTCTCAAGCCAAAACGCTCATCTAATATAAGCTACAAAGAGGACGACCCGATCCAGCGATCGAGAGAGAGAGAGAGAGAGAGAGAGAGAGAGTTACAGGCGTAGATACGGTCCTGAGGGCGACCGGACTTCATGAGGACCTCGAGGTCGACGAGGCCGAGAGACATGAGGCCGAGGGTGAGACCCGCCATGAGCCCCGCAAAGCTCACCAGCCCTATTATTGCCAGCACGAACAGCCAGAACTCAGTTTCAGAGCTCGACAAGTCCGAGCCCGACGACGCCATCTCTCTCTCTCTCTCTCTCTCTCTCTCTGCGCGAGCGCCGTTGAGATGGAGAGCCGGAATTGCTATCTCGCTAATCGAGGTCTCTGTACCTTTTCTCCTCACCTTTTTTTTTTTCATTTTATATTTTCAACCACTACCAAAAAGAAAAAACGATGACGTGTCGCGTACCGACAACAGTCTTTTAGGTGTGCCTGTGGCCGCGTGGACCTATCAAAAGATGCGTCGGATTCGCGGGAGAAGTAATTGAGCTTTATATTTTCACCGTACGATTAGAACCCGGCCATTCTCAACCGTGCGATCGAGTCCATCAATTCGACGGGAGTCCACGTCTTGCATTTTTTCAATGCTGTTGTGGGAATATATCTTGGCATATACTTTACCAAAAAAAAATATATATCTTGGCATATTACTTCGGTCACCATCGTTTTCCATTTCGTTTTCGTTTTATTTTATCAACTTGAGATCCTTTTTATTTACAACATTTTTAAGGTTAAAAGTAGAAATGGCTACCAATCGAAATAAAAAGATACCACAACGCCCAAAGTTATCTAAAACATAAATCAAGTAAGCAAATACAAAATTATGCCAAAACAAAAAGGGAGTAGGTAAAAGTTGAATTATTGTGGTTTGGTCATTGCCTACTTCACTTCTCGAATTTGCCGTGAATTTCCCAAAATTCACTAATGAAATCGAAATATTACAATAAGGTTGTTTAATCAGGGAGCTCAACTCTCCATGTACTTTCGACAAAAAAAAAAAAAACTCTTCATGTACTTCTGACCAAAAAAAAAAAAGAAACATTCCACAAACAAACTCAAATCAACTTGGCTCGACACCTCATATCACGAGTATATGCAGTCATCCTACTTAGATTATTGAATTCTCCCACGAAAATATGCTACATAACAAGTGTTGGTGTTCTCTAATCGGGTGCCCACTTGAAACCACTCGGGCCTGCGAACTAGGGTCAGAGAGGAATGGGCAGATTTGTTTCAAACTACTTAGAAACCAAAGATTTAACCAAAATAGCATAAGTTAACATGATTAAGGGTTGTTTGGGAGAAATCAAGCTCAACAATAAATTCAAACATTAAACACATGTGATTTTAGTAAAAGACGAATTTGAGTAATATACTAATGCGGGAGCATCCAACGTAGCTCCATCAACTAACTCAAAACCATCGATGATTATCCAAGCAAATAAAGAAGTTGGTTCATTATGTGCTTCGATAGATCATTTTGAATGAATAACGTTAATTACTTATCGATACTCTGTGGTATATCGATAATTATCAATGGGAGGCCATTTTAGATGTTTTGTATGACTAATTAATGAAATTTTAGAAGGATTATTTTCTAGTCAAGGGAGGAGCTCGAATTTTAGGAAGGCTAAAAGTTCACAAATGCGGTTCAAGAATATGGAAAGGTAAAGGTTCAAGAACACGGAAAGCTAATGGTTCGAGAATGCAGAAGGCCAAAGATTAAAGGTATTTTAGTTCCCGTGTTAATAAAGGCTTTTTATTAAGTTCCTAGGTGTTTTTATTTTATGTAGTTCAAGAGTCAACCGTTTAAGTTCCTAGGTCATTAAAGTTATTTTTTAATATTTTCTAAGGCTAAAATCCTCATATGAATAGGGAAAACTATCCAATGTAGGAGATACGAATTTCATGAATGAGAATGGTGAGATTTCCTCAACTTGAGTGAACTCCTTTGGAGAGTGGATAACTCTTTTCGGTTTCTTTATCCATGGAGCATAGATCACTCCTTGGTGGTGAGCCAAGAAGCCCTTTATCCTTGGCTGGTGAAATCTTTAGACCTTGGTAGTGAGCTTCTCCTATCCCGAAGTCCTTTATCCTTGGCTGGTGGAAGCTTTAGGCCTTGGTGGTGGTGAGCTTCGCAGATCTCGATCCTCATCCTCGGTTGGTGGCGAGGCCTTTATACCTTGGGAGGAGATCGTTTTATCTTTTCTTATTCCTTTTCATTTTTTCCTTATATACACTACTCCATACACTTAACCACAAAAATCTCCTTTGAAAAATCCGTTCTAGAATCACTCACCCCATCACGCATCATATACAAATGAGAAATTATTATGTATGACTCATACATAACATAATGGTATGTGGTGAAATACACCGATCACCTATGTAGCACCGACACAATACAACACGATACGCCGATATATCATTTCTTAAAAAATAAAGAATTTCGACACATTTTGAGATGTTATATATTTATATATTAAATATATATATATATATATATATATACACAAATAAATAAATAATAAAAGAGCATAGAATTAATTTACACTAAAAAATTTAATTTGACATTTGTTAATATCATTCATTATTTTAATTTGACAAATTCAACCATATTCTATCATAATAATACATTAAAACTTTGAGGAAAACAACAGTGTTTAAAGGAAAATGCCAAAGTGGTATTTTTAGATTTATATTTATCCTATGTGGAATTTTTATTACTTTTTTATAGTAATTTTTAAAAAAAACCTAAAATAATTCTAAAAAACAAAACTAAAAAAAGAAAAAAGAAAAGAAAGAGAGGCACGATTGTGGCTGGGCGCGCCACTGTTGTTGCCACCGTCAGTGATGTGCCTAGCCATCGTCGGAGGGGGCACAACCTTAGGTGGTAGAGGGGGGGTGACCATCACCAGATCAGGTGAGCCCAAGCGAGGCTTGCCTAGATCTGGACGATGTCGCCTATGGCCAATCTCCCCAGCCCTAGGCAAGGCCTTGCTAGCCCCAAGTGAGGGTTGGTGACCCTTGCTAGGCCTGAGTGAGGGCATGACGTTGCCCAAATCTGGGCAAGCCTTGCCAGGGCCTTTGTCAAGGCATTACTAAGATCTGGGCAAAGCCTTGCTGGCCCTTGTATGGTCAGCGATGGCCTCACCCTAGCTGGCAAGGACTGCCCCCCTCCACCACCCAGTTGGCCCCCTTTGATGGTGGCAGCCGTAGTGACCCCAGCCACTAGCCCTACCTCTTTTTTTTCTTCATATATTTACATTTTCACTCCTCAAGTATTGAAATTTTTTAAAATCGACTCCTTGTATGTCGGAATTCTATGGTGCAATTCCAAAGCGTGTCAAGGGGGAGTTGACTACATGTCGGATTTTTTTAACACTCGTTGATTGCATGTCGAAGTGTCGGACACAACATGAAGGTTCTTAGAGAGTGTTAGTGCTTAGCTGTTCATCATGGTTCACGCCTGACGTTGCTTTCATATCAAGAGATTTTCTTTAAGCAAAAAAGACTCATATGCAATGAGAATATAACATGTGATGCGTGCGTGGGGGAGTGATTCCAGGATGTGAGGATTTTTATGGTTAAGTATATGGGATGGTGCGTATAAGGATTGATATCAAAGGATGAATGTGAATACAAGGATACAAAACAATCGCCATTAAGGTATATAGACCGTGCCACCAACTTAGGTTGATGATTGGGATAAACGAAGTTCACCACAAAGACTTAAAGGACGAACCACCAGCCAAGGATAAATGACTTGGGGATAGGAGAAACTCACCACTAGGGCCTAAAAGAAAATCCATCGGGCCAGGAATAAGGGTTTCTTGGCTCACCACCGAGGAGTAACCTACTCTCCAAACATAAGGGGTCTAAAATAGGAAATATCCACTCTCCAAAGATATTCGCTCACGTAGTAGAAAACCTCAAGTGTTTTCATTCATCAAATCTAGTCTGCATTACAACAGAGAAGCTTCCTCCCTTTATTGGAGGAATTCAATTTAGGAAATAGAAAAGTAATAAATAGACATAGGAACTAGCTTAACATTAAAGACCTAGGAACTCATAATTTTGACTCTTGAAACTTTACCTAACAATAAAGACTCCTATGAAAATAGTGATGCATTCAATGACCCGCGAACTTGCATTCTTAATTCTTTAGCCTTGCAACATTTGTGCTCCCGTTTGGACTAGAAGACCTCAAGACTTCATTATATAACCAAGGAAGGTTTTTAGAATGGCCTTTCATTGTATATGTTGTTGAGAAACTTTGAGATCAGTAACTACTAAAGTGTACCTAGAAATTAACGATTAATATATTATACCGATAACTTTGGTAAGAATGGGTCGGTATTGTTATAGTTGGAAATTTCAATCTCAATCCATTGAAACACGTTATACTCAAATTCTATCTTGGCTTGAATGAGTAATGATGGTTCCGAGTGGGCTGATGGAGCTAAATTGGATGCTTTCACATCATCCTTCTCGCGTTGTTTGAGATTTATCCTAAATATGAGAAATTTTCATCCTCCAAGTTAGGAGAAAGGTCTCTCGCATTAAAAGCCGTCGAAACTCCAAATTCTCTAGGAAGATCAATGTTATAAACATCGTCACTGATTCGCTTGATAACTTTAAATGGACTATTAGACGAGATGGAAATCTCTCCTTCCTCAAGTGAACCTATACGTTGAAATTGAGCCTTCTTCTCGTGTTGAATAGCTTTCTTCTTGTAAGACTCGTTGGCCTTTTTATTCTTTGATTGAATCTGGTCATGGACCTTCTTCATCAACTTAGCTGTTTCTTTGCAATTGAAGTTCACTTGAGAGTTGGACGGAATTGGAATCAAATCAATCGGTGTGAGGGGATTGATTCCATACACATCTTCAAAAGGTGATTGACCATTAGTATGTGCTAACTTCAAATCCTAGTCTTTTAAATATTTACTCACCATACTTTGAAGAAGAGTGGTAAGGATTTGATTAGTTACCTTCGTTTAGCCATCGGTTTAGGGGATGACAAGTGGTATTGAACAAGAGTTGCGTACCGATCAACAACCACCATGATGGAATCTTTTCCCCTTTGAGTTCTCGAAAGAGCCACATTAAAATCATACTCACATCTTCCCAAGGCTACAATGGAACAAGAAGTGGAGTATATAATCCTTGATGGAAATGACTTTTAGCTCTTTGGCAAGTTGCACACCTCGAGATGATAGCGTGTACATCTCCATTCATCTTTGGCCAATGGAAGTGCTCTTGAAAAACTTCAAGAGTTTTGTTAAGTCCAAAATGACCCGCCAATCCACTACCATGTGCTTCTTGGATCAACAACTCTCGAAAAGAACTTTTTGGCACAAATAAATGATTTTCTTTAAAAAGAAATGTATCTTGTAAAGAGTAAGTACCTTGAACTATTTGCTTACAGTTATCGATGATGGATGAGAACTTAGAATCTTGAAAGTAAAGTTCTTTCATCAATTGAAAACCAAGAATTCTAGAATCCAGAATAGCAAGTATAGAATATCTTCTCGATAAAGTATCCATTACAACATTAGTGTGGCTAGGTTTGTACTTTGAGACAAAATAAAAGGATTGAAGAAACTCACCCACAAGGCATGTCTTAAATTGAGCTTGTGTTGGCTGCTAATGAACTAAGAGCATGATCAAAATGAAAAACAAATTGCTTTGGCCTCAAATGATCAAGAGCTCTAACAATGGCATAAATTTTTTTTATCATAAGTTGAAGAATTCTTCTTTGAATCTGTCAACTTCTCATTGAAATACGCTAAAGGTTTTTGGGCTTGTACAAGAACATTGCCAATGCTAACTCCACTTGTGTCACACACAACTTCAAATACTTTATCAAAATTAGAAGGGCAAGAATAAGGGACTCACAAAGCTTTTGCTTGATTTCTTTAAAGGTATTTTGAGCAGCCTTCGTCCATTTGAAACCACCCTATCACATTTCGTGATAGGAGCCATGATGTAAATGAAATCTTTCACAAATTGCTGATAAAAAGAGACAACTCCACGAAAACTCCTTAAATTAGAAATGGACTTTGGAATCGGCCAAGTCTTCATAGCCTTGATCTTAGATTGATTGATGGAGATCCCATTTTTTGAAACCACATATCCAAGGAATATGACAATTGGAGAGAAGAACTCACTTTTCTCCATTTTAGCATAGAGTTTCTACTCTCTCAAGATATTGAAAACTTGTTTCAAATGAGATATATGCTATAGACAAGAATATCATTGAAACATACAATAACAAATTAACCAATAAAGGAATGAAGAATCTCACTCATAAACCTCATGAAGGTACTAGGAGCATCCAATAATCCGAGTAGCATAATCAATCCACTCATAAAGGTCTCTTTTATTTTCGAAGGCCGTCTTCCACTCATCACCTTCTTGCATTCTAATATGGTGATAGCCACCTTGCAAGTCAATTTTTGAGAACACAGTAGGACTATACAACTCATCAAGCATATCATGAAGTCTAGGTATGGGGTACCTATATCTAATGGTGATGTTGTTGATGGCTTGGTTATTGGCACACATTCTGAATGAACCATCCTTTTTTGCACTAGAAAAGCAACAACGAAACATGGGCTCATTCTTTCTTGAACATACCCTCTATCGATAAGTTCATCAAGGGGTCGTTGCAATTATTTTGTTTCTTCTGGATTGCATTGATAGGCCGGTTTGTTGGGTAGAGGAGCATTGGGAAGCAAATTAATGTGATGTTCAATACCTCTTGTTGGAGGTAATCCATGTAGCAACTCTTCTGGGATCGCATCTGCAAATTCTTTTAACAAGGAATGCATCTTTGGATGTATCTATCTCACTCTTTTTCTCTATCATAAGCAAAGCAAATACATTTTTTTGTTTACGAGTAGAGTTTCCTAACTCGTGTTTGTATCACATATGGATTCATGGGTACAAGAAGGCATTTTTGTTAATTGTGAAAAGAGTATATGTTTTTACACCCATCATGCACAACATTTCTATCATTTGCCAAGGTTTTCCCCATAACAAGTGACATGCATCCATGGGAATCACATTACAAAGAACTTGATCTTGATAATTCTTCCCAATTGAAAATGATATTAGAGCTTGTTTTGTCATCTTGAGATCATTCCCTTGACCGAACCATTGGAGCTTGTACCATTGACGATGTTTAGTTGTTGGAAGCTTGAATTTATCGACCAAAGTTGTCGATATGATATTGCTGTAGCTCCCACCTTCAATGATTATTGAACATCCTATTAATAGTATAACGGGTGTGAAAGATGTTCCCCCTTGCTCATTCTCATGAGGAGAAACTTCCACATGTAATGCTCTACGACTGACTAATAACTTGCCATCATTTAGCTTTCTCCATAGCCTCCTCTTCCTTTTTAGAATCAAAACCATTTTGGTCCAGATTATTCTCAGCCACTTGAAGCGCCATATCCATCTCTTCAATTTCTTGAAGAGTCATAACTCTTTGATTATGACAATTAGCTTGAAAATACCCATAGCCATCACTCAAAGCATTTCCTTGTGTCAACATCGGGTTTTTTTGGACCTCCTTAGAAGGCTTGGCAAACTTCTCCTTACCTTTGTCTTTTGTCAATGCACTCTTGACTTGGCTTGTCCAAGCACCCTTAAAATAGGATGTCCATTTTGATAGGGTTCTAGAAGAAAACCTCTTGGTCTTCATCTCATGCCCCGACCCACTCAAGACGCGTGACAACCCACCTTCGTCGTCATTCATTTCCTTTAGGTCATTCGATTGTGACATCCTAGGAGACGTTGCCAACCCAATTGCTTAATTTGATTAAATATGCAAGTGAAAGCATAAACAATTCACCTAATCAACAAATAGGGATAGTTTTAACCACACTCATATATACACATATGCATCAAAAGATTGTCCTATCATACAAGCGATTATCAAAACAGTTTAAAACACAAAACTAAGCTTAGTTGCTTGCCACATCCGATTAGTCTATAAGCGCGGCCAAAAAAGGGGTTTAGGGTAAACCTAGCACCTCTAGAATGAGGGCGGTCCAAACAATTATCTACAACGTCTAGAATCCAGGGCTCTAGCTCGATAATCATATTGGGATCAAGCTTGGGATTGGACACCTCCCCATCGAGAACATCTACATCCATGGCATCCCAGTTGATGCCTCTTCCTGATCCTCCAACACCCAGAGTGATGTGGGAGCATCCAATGTAGCTCCATGGATCAACTCAGAACCATCGATGCTTATCCAAGCCAATAAAGAAGTTGGGCATTATGTGCTTCGATGGATCATTTTAAATTAATAATGTCAATTACTTTGCAGTACATGAATAGGTAACAATGGGAGGCCATTTTAGATGTCTTGTATGACCAATTGAAGAAGCTTCAGAAGGATTATTTTCTGGTTATGGGAGGAGCTCGAATTTTGGGAAAACCAAAGGTTCAAGAACACGGAAAGTTAACGGTTCGAGAATGTGGAAGGCCGAAGATTAAATGGCATTTAGTTCCCGTGATAGTAAAGGCTTTTTATTATGGCATTTAGTTCTCGTGATAGTAAAAGCTTTTTATTATGACATTTAGTTCCCGTGATAGTAAAGGCTTTTTATTATAGCATTTAGTTTCTGTGATAAAGGCTTTTTATTTCGTTCCTAGCTGTTTTTATTTTTATGTAGCTCAAACGTTTCAGTTCCTAGGTCATTAAAGTTTGTTTTTAATATTTCCTAAGGCTAAAATCCTCTTATAAATGGGGGAAACTATCCAATGTATGAGACATACGAATTTCATGAATGAGAATTGTGAGATTTCCTCAACTTGAGTGAATTCCTTTGGAGAGTGGATAACTCCTTTCGGTTTCTTTACCCTTGGAGCGTAGATCACTCCTTGGTGGTGAGCCAAGAAGCCCTTTATCATTGGCTGGTGGAATCTTTAGGCCTTGGTTGATGCGGGAGCATCCAACGTAGCTCCATCCACCAACTCGGAACCATCAATGTTTATCCAAGCCAAGAGAGAAATTGGGCATTATGTGCTTCGATGGATCATTTTCAATGAATAACTATCAATGGGAGACCATTCGAAATGTCTTGAATGACCAGTTGATGAAGTTTCAGAATGATTATTTTCTGGTCAAGGGAGGAGCTCGAATTTGAAGATTCAAGAATGCAGAAGGCCGAAGATTAAAGGAATTTAATTCCCGTGTTAATAAAGGCTTTTACTAAGTTATTATGTGTCTTTACTGTCATGCAGTCCAAGAGTCGACAGTTTCAGTTTCTAGGCTATTAAGGTCTGTTTTAATATGTATTAAGGTGTCAGTTTCTAGGCTATTAAGGTCTGTTTTTAATATGCATTAAGGTGTCAGTTTCTAGGCTATTAAGGTCCGTTTTTAATATGCATTAACACTAAAACCCTCCTATAAAGAGGGGAAAACTATCCAATGTAAGGGATACGAATTTTATGAATGAGAATTGTGAGATTTCCTCAAGTTGAGTGAATTCCTTTGGAGAGCGGATAACTCCTTTCGGTTTCTTTATCCTTGGAGCGTAGATCACTCCTTGGTGGTGAACCAAGAAGCCCTTTATCCTTGGTTGGTGGAATCTTTAAGCCTTGGTGGTGAGCTTCTCCTATCCCGAAGTCCTTTATCCTTGGCTGGTGGAAGCTTTAGGCCGTGGTGGTGAACTTCGTAGATCTCGATCCTCATCCTTGGTTGGTGGCGCTGCCTTTATACCTTGGAAGGAGATTGTTTTTATCTGTTCTTATTCCTTTCCATTTCTTCCCGTATACACTACTCCATACACTAAACCACAAAATTCCCCTTATAAAAATCTCTGTTCTCGAATCACTCAACCCATCACGCATCAAAATATTGGTATCAGAGCTCAAGGTGCAACTCATTTGAGTGATTCCTTTCTTTCTTTTGTTACAAATTCCTTATGGATGAACAAGTTCCTAGAGGCTTGACTTTGGAGCAAGCGCACAACGAAAGGCGAGATCGTGCAATCCAAAATCTTCAACAACAAATGGAGCGAGTCCTCAATCTTCTAGAGAATCCGGCGAGAGAAGGACAACCGGCAAGGCGTCCCAATGAACGGCGTCGGCGTGATGATTCTGAATCTCGTCAAAATTCTGATGTCGATTCCGAGTCCACTGGAGACAACCGAACGATTTTGCACTCTAGTGATTCTGAATCTCCAATTCGACGACGAAGACGGAGAGGGAGGCATAAGGAGGACGAAAGAGACATTAAAGTGGAGGTCCCCGAGTTTGACGGTAATCTTAATCCCGACGACTTTGTTGATTGGCTACACAAAACCGAACGAATTTTTGAATTCAAATCCTATTCGGATGAGAAGAAATGTAAGGTTGCTATCCTAAGGTTGACCAAATATGCTTCTCTATGGTGGGAGAATCTAAAGCATCAACGAGCAAGGGAAGGAAAAGGCCGAATCAAGTCTTGGGAAAAACTCAAGAGGTTGATGAAGAAGAGGTTCTTGCCCGACAACTATAAGCAAGATCTCTTCCTCAAACTGAACTCCCTAAGACAACTTGGGATGAGCGTTGAAGAATACATTCGTGAGTTTGAACAACTCAAAATGAGGAGTGAAGTTCCAGAAGTTCCCGAGCAAACCATTGCTCGTTTTCTTGGCGGCATGAATCGAGAAATTGCTGATATGGTTGAACTTCAACCGTATTGGTCCTTTGAAGACGTATGCAAGTTAGCCATAAAAGTGGAAAAACAATTGAAGAGCAAGAGGTTTTCCTCCAGAACCTCAACAAAGGCGACATCCTATTTTAAGGGTGCTTCCTCAAGCAAGGGCGAGAGTTCGTCGACAAAAGACAGAGGCAAGGGAAAGAATGCAGAGCCTTCCAAAGAAGTCCAAAAGAAGTTTGAAGGTGATGCAAGGAAATGCTTTAAGTGCCATGGCTTTGGGCATTTACAAGCAAATTGTCCAAATCGGAGAGTTATGACTCTTCAAGAAATTGAGGAGATCAATTCGGCGCTTCAAGAGGCTAATGACAATGAAGAACAAAATATTTCCGAATCTGATCGGGAAGAAGAAGTTGTGGAGAAAGCTGATGATGGTGAGCTGTTGATCATCCGAAGAGCATTGCATGTTGAAGTTTCTCCTAATAATGAGCAAAGGGAGAATATATTTCACACGCGTTGCACTATTAATGGAAAGGTGTGTTCGGTGATCATCGATGGTGGGAGCTGCACCAATGTTGCTTCGACAACTCTTGTCGACAAATTGAAGCTTCCAACAACGAAACATCCTCAACCATACAGCTCCAATGGCTCAATCAAGGGACTGAACTCAAGGTAACCAAACGTGTTCTTATATCATTTTCGATTGGGAAGAACTATCGAGATGAGGTTGTATGTGATGTGATTCCAATGGAGGCATGCCACTTGTTATTGGGTAGACCGTGGCAATTTGATATAAATGCTATGCATGATGGTCGGAAAAACACATACTCTTTTCAGAAGGAACAAAAATGCATTACTCTTTTACCATTGAGCCCTTATTCGATACATAACAATCAACTTGGGGAGGGAAACACTTGCAAGGAAAATCTGTTCTTGAGTGAGACACGGGTTGAGAGAGCCATTAGCAAACAAAAGAATGTTTTTGCTTTGCTTGTGGTCGAAAAAGAGTGAGATAGAGCGACCCATACATCCAAAAATGCATTGCTTGTTGAAAGAATTTGCAGATGTGTTTCCGGAGGATTTGCCACTTGGATTACCTCCCACAAGAGGTATTGAGCATCAAATTGATTTGATCCCCGGTGCTCCGCTACCAAACAAGCCAGCTTATCGATGCAATCCGGAGGATACAAAGGAGTTGCAAAGACAAGTCAATGAACTTATTCTCAAAGGATACGTTCGAGAAAGCATGAGTCCCTGCTCTGTTCCGGCTCTACTTGTGCCTAAGAAGGATGGTACATATCGGATGTGTGTTGATAGCCGGGCCATCAACAATATCACCATAAAGTATAGGTACCCTATACCTAGACTTGATGATATGTTAGATGAATTATATGGTTCTTCTGTGTTTTCAAAGATAGATTTGCGGAGTGGTTATCATCAAATCAGAATGCGAGAAGGTGATGAATGGAAAACAGCTTTCAAGACCAAGGGAGGCCTTTATGAGTGGTTGGTTATGCCATTCGGATTATCTAATGCTCCGAGTACCTTCATGAGACTTATGAACGAGGTTCTTCGTTCCTTTATTGGTCAATTTGTCGTTGTTTATTTCGACGATATTCTTGTTTATAGTAGGAATGAGGAGGAGCATATCTCTCATCTAACACAGGTCTTTAATGTCTTGAGAGAACGAAAACTATATGCTAAAATGGAGAAATGTGGGTTCTTCTCTCCAAGCATTGTGTTTCTTGGTTATGTGGTTTCCAAAGATGGAATCTCTCTTGATCAAGCCAAGGTAGAAGCTATGAAGACTTGGCCGGTTCCGAAGTCTATTTCTGATGTAAGAAGTTTTCATGGACTTGTTTCTTTCTATCGACGGTTTGTCAAAAATTTTAGTACCGTCATGGCTCCTATAACTGAATGCATGAAGAATGGTGCTTTTGAATGGACAAAGACTGCTCAAAACCCCTTTGAGGTAATCAAGCAGAAACTTTGTGAGTCTCCTATTCTTGCACTTCCTGATTTTGATAAAGTATTTGAAGTTGAGTGTGATGCAAGCGGAGTTGGTATTGGTGCTGTTCTGGTGCAAGCACAAAAACCATTGGCATATTTCAGCGAGAAGTTATCTGATTCCAAGAGGAATTATTCAACTTATGACAAAGAGTTCTATGCCATTGTCCGAGCTCTTGATCATTGGAGTCATTATTTGAGGCCAAAGCAATTTGTCCTTCATTCTGATCATGAGGCGCTTAAGTTTATTAGTGGCCAACGCAAGCTTAATTCGAGACATGCAAAATGGGTAGAATTTCTTCAATCCTTTTCTTTTGTCTCGAAATATAAACCCGGGCACACTAATGTTGTAGCAGATGCTTTATCAAGAAGATATTCTATGCTTGCGGTTCTGGACTCTAGGATTCTTGGATTTCAATCAATGAAAGCACTTTATTCTGAAGATGCGGAGTTCTCACCCATCATCAACAATTGCAAGCGAGGAGTTCAAGGTATATATTCTTTGCAAGATGGGTTTCTTTTTAAAGGAAATCAATTATGTGTGCCGAAGAGTTCTTTTCGCGAATTGCTGATTCGAGAAGCGCATGGTGGAGGATTGGCTGGTCATTTTGGGATTATCAAAACTCTTGAGGTTCTTCAAGAGCATTTCTATTGGCCAAAGATGAGTGGAGATGTGCATGCTATCATATCAAGGTGTGCAACTTGTCATAGATCAAAAAGTCATTTCCATCAAGGTTTGTATACTCCACTTCCGGTACCATTGCAGCCTTGGGAAGATGTTAGCATGGATTTCATCGTGGCTCTACCAAGAACTCAAAGAGGAAAAGATGCTATCATGGTGGTCGTTGATCGGTTCTCTAAAATGGCTCATTTCGTGCCATGTCACAAGACCAATGATGCATCTCATATTGCTGAATTATATTTCAAAGAGATTATCCGCATTCATGGAGTACCAAAGACCATTGTGTCGGATCGTGATTCCAAGTTCTTAAGCCACTTTTGGAGGACTCTATGGAGAATGCTTGGTACAAGACTCTTATTTAGCACGGCTTGTCATCCCCAAACTGATGGCCAAACGGAGGTAACAAATCGTACTCTAACCACTCTTCTTCGTGGTATGGTGAGTAAATCATTGAAAGATTGGGATTTGAAGCTTGCGCATGCTGAATTTGCTTACAATCGATCGCCAAGTTATACTACTGGTCGATCGCCATTTGAAGTTGTGTATGGAATTAATCCTCTCACACCCATTGATTTGATTCCAATTCCGTCTAACTCTCAAGTGAGCTTTGATGGCAAGAAAAGAGCTGAGTCAATGAAGAAGCTCCATGAGCAGATTCGATCCAACATTGAAAAGGCCAACGAATCTTACAAGAAAAAAGCTAATCAACATCGCAAGAAGGCTCAATTTCAACCGGGCGACCTTGTATGGCTTCACTTGAGGAAGGAGAGATTTCCATTTCGTCGAAAGAACAAGCTCATGCCAAGAGCTGATGGCCCCTTTAAAGTTTTGGAGCGAATTGGTGACAATGCTTACAAGATTGACCTTCCGGGAGAGTTTGGAGTTTCAGCAATATTCAACGTGGGAGACCTTTCTCCTTACTTGGAGGATGACAACCTTCTAGATTTGAGGACAAATCTCAAACAACCTGGGGAGGATGATGCGGGAGCATCCAACGTAGCTCCATCCACCAACTTGGAACCATCGATGTTTATCCAAGCCAAGAGAGAAATTGGGCATTATGTGCTTCGATGGATCATTTTCAATGAATAACTATCAATGGGAGACCATTCGAAATGTCTTGAATGACCAGTTGATGAAGTTTCAGAATGATTATTTTCTGGTCAAGGGAGGAGCTCGAATTTGAAGATTCAAGAATGCCGAAGGCCGAAGATTAAAGGAATTTAATTCCCGTGTTAATAAAGGCTTTTACTAAGTTATTATGTGTCTTTACTGTCATGCAGTCCAAGAGTCGACAGTTTCAGTTTCTAGGCTATTAAGGTCTGTTTTAATATGTATTAAGGTGTCAGTTTCTAGGCTATTAAGGTCTGTTTTTAATATGCATTAAGGTGTCAGTTTCTAGGCTATTAAGGTCCGTTTTTAATATGCATTAACACTAAAACCCTCCTATAAAGAGGGGAAAACTATCCAATGTAAGGGATACGAATTTTATGAATGAGAATTGTGAGATTTCCTCAAGTTGAGTGAATTCCTTTGGAGAGCGGATAACTCCTTTCGGTTTCTTTATCCTTGGAGCATAGATCACTCCTTGGTGGTGAACCAAGAAGCCCTTTATCCTTGGTTGGTGGAATCTTTAAGCCTTGGTGGTGAGCTTCTCCTATCCCGAAGTCCTTTATCCTTGGCTGGTGGAAGCTTTAGGCCGTGGTGGTGAACTTCGTAGATCTCGATCCTCATCCTTGGTTGGTAGCGCTGCCTTTATACCTTGGAAGGAGATTGTTTTTATCTGTTCTTATTCCTTTCCATTTCTTCCCCGTATACACTACTCCATACACTAAACCACAAAATTCCCCTTATAAAAAATCTCTGTTCTCGAATCACTCAACCCATCACGCATCATTGGTGGTGAGCTTCTCCTATCCCGAAGTCCTTTATCCTTGGCTGGTAGAAGCTTTAGGCCTTGGTGGTGAGCTTCGTAGATCTCGATCCTCTTCCAGTTGGTGGCGTGGCCTTTATACCTTGGGAGGAGATTGTTTTGTCTTCTCTTACTCCTTTTCGTTTCTTCCTTGTATACATTACTACATATACTTAACCGTAAAAATACCCTCTAAAAAAAAATCCTTTCTAGAATCACTCACCCATCACGCATCAAAATATTGGTATCAGAGCTCAAGGTTCAACTCATTTGAGTGATTCCTTTCTTTCTTTGTTACAAATTCCTTATGGATGAACAAGTTCCTAGAGGCTTGACTCTGGAGCAAGTGCACAATGAAAAGCGAGATCGTGCAATCCAAAATCTTCAACAACAAATGAAGCGAGTCCTCACTCTTCTAGAGGATCTGGCGAGACAAGGACAACCAGCAAGGCGTCCCAATGAATGGCATTGGCGTGATGATTCTGAATCTCGTCAAAATTCTGATGGCGATTCCGAGTCCACTGGAGACAACCGAACGATTCTGCACTCTAGTGATTCTGAATCTCCAATTCAAAGACGAAGACGGAGAGGGAGGCATAAGGAGGATGAAAGAGACATTAATGTGGAGGTCCTCGAGTTTGACAGTAATCTTAATCCAGACGATTTTGTAGATTGGCTACACAAAACCGAACGAAGTTTTGACTTCAAATCCTATTCGGATGAGAAGAAATGTAAGGTTGCTGTCCTAAAGTTGACCAAATATGCTTCTCTATGGTGGGAGAATCTAAAGCATCAACGAGCAAAGGAAGGAAAAGGCCGAATCAAGTCTTGGGAAAAACTCAAGAAGTTGATGAAGAAGACGTTCTTGCTCGACAACTATAAGCGAGATCTCTACCTCAAACTGAACTCCCTAAAACAACATGGTATGAGCGTTGAAGAATACATTCGTGAGTTTGAACAACTTAAAATGAGGAGTGAAGTTCCAGAAGTTCCCGAGCAAACCATCGCTCGTTTTCTTGGCAGCATGAATCGAGAAATTGCTGATATGGTTGAACTTCAACCGTATTGGTCCTTTGAAGACGTATG
The DNA here is from genome assembly GCA_017140325.1 of Eucalyptus leucophloia subsp. euroa. Lineage (NCBI taxonomy): Eukaryota > Viridiplantae > Streptophyta > Magnoliopsida > Myrtales > Myrtaceae > Eucalyptus > Eucalyptus leucophloia. The sequence continues at coordinate 25,293,187 of CM029473.1, read as the reverse complement.
CAAGTTAGCCATAAAAGTCGAAAAACAATTGAAGAGCAAGAAGTTTTCCTTCGGAACCTCAACAAAGGCGACATCCTATTTTAAGGGTTCTTTCTCAAGCAAGGGCGAGAGTTCGTCGACACAAGACAAAGGCAGGGGAAAGAATGTCGAGCCTTCCAAAGAATTCCAAAAGAAGTTTTAAGGTGATGCAAGGAAATGTTTTAATTGCCATGGTTTTGGGCATTTATAAGCAAATTGTCCAAATCGGAGAGTTATGACTCTTTAAGAAATTGAGGAGATCAATTCGGTGCTTCAAGAGGCTGATGACAATGAAGACCAAAAGATTTCCGAATCTGATCAGGAAGAAGAAGTTGAGGAGAAAGCCGATGATGGTGAGCTGTTGATCATCTGAAGAGCATTGCATGTTGAAGTTTCTCCTAATAAAGAGCAAAGGGAGAATATATTTCACACGCGTTGCACTATTAAAGGAAATGTGTGTTCGGTGATCATCGATGGTGGGAGCTGCACCAATGTTGCTTCGACAACTCTTGTCGACAAGTTGAAGCTTCCAACAACAAAACATCCTCAACCATACAAGCTCCAATGGCTCAATCAAGGGAATGAACTCAAGGTAACCAAACGCGTTGTTATAACATTTTCGATTGGGCAGAACTATCAAGATGAGGTTGTATGTGATGTGATTCCTATGGAGGCATGCCACTTGTTATTGGGTAGACCGTGGCAGTTTTATATAAATGCTATGCATGATGGTCGGAAAAACACATACTCTTTTCATAAGGAACAAAAATGCATTACTCTTTTACCATTGAGTCCTTATTCGATACATAATAATCAACATGGGGAGGGAAACACTTGTAAGGAAAATCTGTTCTTGAGTGAGACACGGGTTGTGAGAGCCATTAGCAAACAAAATAATGTTTTTGCTTTGCTTGTGGTCGAGAAAAAGAGTGAGATGGAGCGACCCATACATCCAAAAATGTATTGTCTGTTGAAAGAATTTGCAGATGTGTTTCTGGAGGATTTGCCACTTGGATTACCTCCCATAAGAGGTATTGAGCATCAAATTGATTTGATCCTCGGTGCTCCGCTACCAAACAAGCTAGCTTATCGATGGTACATATCGAATGTGTGTAGATAGTCGGGCCATCAACAACATAACCATTAAGTATAGGTACCCCATACCTAGACTTGATGATATGCTTGACGAATTATACGGTTCTTCTATGTTTTCAAAGATAGATTTGCGGAGTGGTTATCATCAAATCAGAATGCGAGAAGGAGATGAATGGAAGACGGCTTTCAAGACCAAGGGAGGCCTTTATGAGTGGTTGGTTATGCCATTCGGATTATCTAATGCTCCAAGTACCTTCATGAGACTTATGAATGAGGTTCTTCGTTCCTTTATTGGTCGATTTGTCGTTGTTTATTTCGATGATATTCTTGTTTATAGCAGGAACGAGGAGGAGCATATCTCTCATTTAAAACAAGTCTTCAATGTCTTGAGAGATCAAAAACTGTATGCTAAAATGGAGAAATGTGAGTTCTTCTCTCCGAGCATTGTGTTTCTTAGTTATGTGATTTCCAAAGATGGAATCTCTGTTGATCAAACCAAGGTGGAAGCTATGAAGACTTGGCCAGTTCCGACGTCCATTTCTGATGTAAGAAGTTTTCATGGACTTGTTTCTTTCTATCGATGTTTTGTTAAAAACTTTAGTGCCATCATGGCTCCTATAACTGAATGCATGAAGAATGATGCTTTTGAATGCACAAAGGCTGCTCAAAACGCCTTTGACATAATCAAGCAGAAACTTTGTGAGTCCCATACTCTTGCACTTCCTGATTTTGATAAAGTATTTGAAGTCGAGTGTGATGCAACCGGGTTGGTATTGGTGCTGTTTTGGTGCAAGCACAAAAACCATTGGCATATTTCAACGAGAAGTTATCTGATTCCAAGAGGAATTATTCAACTTATGACAAAGAGTTCTATGCCATTGTTCGAGCTCTTGATCATTGGAGTCATTATTTGAGGCCAAAGCAATTTTTCCTTCATTTTGATCATGAGGCGCTTAAGTTTATTAGTGGTCAATGCAAGCTTAATTCGAGACATGCAAAATGGGTAGAATTTCTTCAATCCTTTTCTTTCGTCTCAAAATATAAACCGGGGCACACTAATGTCGTAGCAGATGCTTTGTCGAGAAGATATTCTATGCTTGCAGTTTTGGACTCTAGGATTCTCGGATTTCAATCAATAAAAGAACTTTATTCTGAAGATGCGGAATTGTCCTCTATCATCAACAATTGCAAGCAGGGAGTTCAATGTATATATTCTTTGCAAGATGGGTTTCTTTTTAAAGGAAATCAATTATGTGTGCCGAAGAGTTCTTTTCGCGAATTGCTGATTCGAGAAGTGCATGGTGGAGGATTGGCTGGTCATTTTGGTATTAACAAAACTCTTCAGGTTCTTCAAGAGCATTTCTATTGGCCAAAGATGAGTGGAGATGTGCATGCTATCATCTCGAGGTGTGCAACTTGTCAAAGATCAAAAAGCTATTTCCATCAAGGTTTGTATACTCCACTTCCGGTACCATTGCAGCCTTGGGAGGATGTTAGCATGGATTTCATTGTGGCTCTACCAAGAACTCAAAGAGGAAAAGATGCTATCATGGTGGTCGTCGATCGGTTCTCTAAAATGGCTCATTTCGTGCCATGTCACAAGACCAATGATGCATCTCATATTGCTGAATTATATTTCAAAGAGATTATCCGCATTCATGGAGTTCCAAAGACCATTGTATTGGATCGTGATTCCAAGTTCTTAAGCCACTTGTGGAGGACTCTATGGAGAATGCTTGGTACAAGGCTTTTATTCAGCACAGCTTGTCATCCCCAAACAGATGGCCAAACGGAGGTAACAAATCGTACTCTAACCACTCTTCTTCGTGGTATGGTGAGTAGATCGTTGAAAGATTGGGATTTAAAGCTTGCACATGCTGAATTTGCTTACAACTGATCACCAAGTTATACTACTGGTCGATTGCCATTTGAAGTTGTGTATGGAATTAATCCTCTCACACCCACTGATTTGATTCCAATTCCGTCTAACTCTCAAGTGAGTTTGATGGCAAGAAAAGAGCTGAATCAATGAAGAAGCTCCACGAGCAAATTCGATCCAAGATTGAAAAGGCCAACGAATCTTACAAGAAGAAAGCTAATCAACATTGCAAGAAGACTCAATTTCAACCGGGCGATCTTGTGTGGCTTCACTTGAGGAAGGAGAGATTTCCATTTCAACGAAAGAACAAGCTCATGCCTAGGGCTGATGGTCCCTTTAAAGTTATTGAGCGAATTGGTGACAATGCTTGCAAGATTGATCTTCCGGGAGAGTTTGCAATTTCGGCAACATTCAACGTGGGAGACCTTTCTCCTTACTTGGAGGATGAAAACCTTCTAGATTTGAGGACAAATCTCAAACAACCCGGGGAGGATGATGCGAGAGCATCCAACGTAGCTCCATGGACCAACTCAGAACCATCGATGCTTATCCAAGCCAATAAAGAAGTTGGGCATTATGTGTTTCGATGGATCATTTTAAATGAATAATGTTAATTACTTTGCAGTATATGAATAGGTATCAATGGGAGGCCATTTTAGATGTCTTGTATGATCAATTGAAGAAGCTTCAGAAGGATTATTTTCTGGTCATGGGAGGAGCTCGAATTTTGGGAAAACCAAAGGTTCAAGAACACGGAAAGCTAACAGTTCGAGAATGTGGAAGGCCGAAGATTAAATGGCATTTAGTTCCCATGATAGTAAAGGCTTTTTATTATGGCATTTAGTTCTCGTGATAGTAAAGGCTTTTTATTATGGCATTTAGTTCCCGTGATAGTAAAGGCTTTTTTATTATAGCATTTAGTTCCTGTGATAAAGGCTTTTTATTTCGTTCCTAGCTGTTTTTATTTTTATGTAACTCGAGAGTTGAACGTTTCAGTTCCTAGGTCATTAAAGTTTGTTTTTAATATTTCCTAAGGCTAAAATCCTCTTATAAATAGCGGAAACTATCCAACGTATAAGACATATGAATTTCATGAATGAGAATTGTGAGATTTCCTCAACTTGAGTGAATTCCTTTGGAGAGTGGATAACTCCTTTCGGTTTCTTTATCCTTGCAGCATAGATCACTCCTTGGTGGTGAGCCAGGAAGCCCTTTATCCTTGGCTGGTGGAATCTTTAGGCCTTGGTGGTGAGCTTCTCCTATCCTGAAGTCCTTTACCCTTGGCTGGTGGAAGCTTTTGGCCTTGGTGGTGAGCTTCGTAGATCACGATCCTCTTCCGATTGGTGGCATGGCCTTTATACATTGGGAGGAGATTGTTTTGTCTTCCCTTACTCCTTTTCGTTTCTTCCTTGTATACACTACTCCATACACTTAACCGTAAAAATACCCTCTAAAAAAAAAAATCTGTTCTAGAATCACTCACCCCATCACGCATCACAGAGGTCCATCAAAACAGCAGATGGGACCATGTCTCTCATCTCCTACCCAAAAATACCAAGCTACAAAACGATGAGCCATTAGATTAGGAGGTGATGTGTGATGGGGCAATTGATTCTAAAACGGATATTTTTTTCTTTTGGGATTTTTTTGGTTAAGTGTATGGAGTAGTATACAGGGAAGAAACGAAAGGGAATAAGAAAAGATATAACAATCTCTTTCCAAGGTCTAAAGGTCACGCCACCAACCGAAGATGAGGATCAAGATCTACGAAGTTCACCACTAAGGCCTAAAGCTTTCACCAGCCAAGGATAAAGGACTTCGGGATAGGAGAAGCTCTCCACCAAGGCCTAAAGATTCCACCAACCAAGGATAAAGGGCTTCTTGGCTCACCACCAAGTAGTGATCTACGCTCCAAGGATAAAGAGACCAACAGGAGTTATCCACTCTCCGAAGAAGTTCACTCAAGCAGAGGAAATCTCACCATTTTCATTCATGAAATTCGTATGTCTTCATGATGAATAGTTTTCCCTTATTTTTAGGAGGATTTTTGTGGCATCCAGAATTTTGTGACGACCCTTAGATAGACAATGGTCCATGACTAGTTGACGGAAGTATCATCAGACTGTGTCATTGGTATCAAGGACGGACATTGTTTCGTTATCACCATCGAACCAATGGGTCACTTTTAGTAATTGTCCGATTGTAGAATAAATCATAGCCTTGTCGGAATCTCTTTACTTAAGGTTATTGGCGAGACCAATCTCATTAGTAATTTTGCCGACTTCAGAAAGATGACGACACATCGTGGATTGATGAATTTATTGTCGGACTTCGTCGTCAACACCGATGTTAGACCCCGCCAATTTATGTACATATTTTCTGTTGATTACACGACCCAACTAGACCACCTAAGTGTATGTGGAATAAGAGATGAATTTTGATTTTTGATCAATTAATTTTAGAGAACCGAAAGAAATGGAATTCAGCTATGCATGAGGAACATGCATGTATTGAAATTTTAGGATTTAATTTTGGAAGGGTTGGATCATGTAGTAAGGATTGCACGGCCCCAACTTCGCTGGCCCAATTAACCCATCACCTCTCCCTTAATTGTCGACAAAGCTAGTCAACAATCCTTGAAACTTCTTCAACTTTGTCAAACAAGAGAAGCCTTGCAATAGCCATGTTGCTTCTCCTTTGGTGGCCAATGCATGGAAAGAACCGAGCAAGGGAGAGCGACGCCCTCCATAGCTGTCTTCGGTTCCTGCAGCCACCGAAAGAAGCCCCATGCAGTTGACTAAATTGTCAACAAAGTGAGGAACAAAACCCTCGTACACAAAGGGGAAGAGAGAGAATGAACCGAACGAGTGAGTGAGAGAGAGACGTAGCGAGCCAACGAGGGAATACAGAGAGAGAGTTTGAGTGAGAGTGAGCAGCGAGCGAGTGAACAGTGAGAGGAAGAACGAGATTGCCTTCTGCCGTGCTCGAGTTGCCACTGTCGATGCCGCCAGTCTTCGCCGCCGTTGAGCTAAGCACTCTGGTTTGCTTGCAATTGAGCTAAAGAGCTAGAGGCAAGTGAAAGTCCATTAACTTATATCATGTTGTGTTGTTGTTGTCTAGTGAAGTGCAATAGACTTGGAGATGTTTGGGTTGTGGATGTTGGACATTGGATTTTGAATGAGTAGAAGTAGTTCTCTTAGAATTTGTAAATTATTTCACAGAAAAGAGCATGACCTTTGATGACTCCGTCAATTTTCTGTAATTATCTAGTTAGAATTGGACTTCGAACCCTTAATGAAAGTTGTAGAAAACATCCTTATGAATAACATATCAAAATTTGAGAGTAAATGGACAAGGTTTGGTTAGTAAAACGATTTTCTTTGTAGATGTTAAATCTGGAAGCTATTACAGAATGTTAGTAAAGAATATAGCAATTACTGCTCTTGATATAGAATGAATCTGACTTAGTGTTCTCCATAAAAATTTTTCCTTTAAGTCTTATTTATAACATATGAAAATTTAAAACTTTCTGAGTTCATTTAGGGGTTATTCCGAAATTGTTACTTAAACTATGCATTGTGATGGTTGAGCTGTTTTATTCCAAATTTTCTCAATTTGTCCCAAAGGTGAATGCATCTTGAGTTGTTATTTGACATGATGAAGACTCATGGGACATCTTATCATTGCATTGAAAAGTGTTTTTGATATTAAGATGTTAATTGTTACCATTGGACCCTCAAGTCAACGATGCCTCGGGAGTTGGGATGCCCAAAAGATCGAATGAGTTGACGACTTGTGGATGCCTGGGGACCGTAGTGCCTTAGAGGTTTTCCCCAGGAGCATTGGGATGTCCGGTGGTATGTTGGTAAGTAATTCCGGAGGTTAAAGGTAACCATGTCTATGGCCCCCAGCGATTCCTCGTGACCTCGAGTGCGGTGCGAGATGCTCGGAGATGTGACGCAACGCTCTGGATGCCCGGTGGCCTTGTGGCCAAATGCCAGAGGCTTTCGCAACGCTAAGTTGGACATGATGCATCTTATTTGTTGGAATTGCACTGGTCATTGCATTGAGGAGTTATATGGTTTAGATGCATACTCATTCTTTGATGACCTGTCTTGTCTATATTGCATGAAACTAGATCGTGATGGCTTGCATAGTATAGTTTAATGGATCTTTTGCTGTTGAGTACTTGTACTCATCCTGTTTGGGGACTAACATTTCAGACTAGAAGATATGCCTTTGCTACTAGTCACGCCCGGCAAATTCTACGGTATACCGGTTGACCTTGAGAGTGAGTTTACGGAGCACCATCATCCTGAGATACGAGGGTTGGTTTTTGTTCGAGTGAGGATACTAATCATGTATGACATCGGTCCTCCCGTTGGCCCAGTGCTCCAGGAGTTCTTGATAGTGTTCATCTACTGTGATGGGAGTGTGTTGCAGCCGTTGCCGCCGCCGCCGCCAACTGATGGACTGGACTGGGTGTGACCGAGAGTGATGGTTAGCATATAAACATTTTTGGACCGTCGACACTGATTGATGGACCTATGTACACGGTTGTTGTAGTGTCGAGTACTTTTTGAGAATAGCTGAGTTTAGAAAAGTCTTGGCCTTTTGATGTACCGAGTCGTGATGTCCATTAAGTTATGTAAATAAAAGTGTCTGGCTTTAACTTATAGGGAGATGTTAGATATGCTTTCGCTATATAAACTACACAGGGACCTATAGAAAGAATATAAACCCCCAGGGCCCATGGATTTATTAAATTTCTAAGGTATTAGCGTAATGGATTTTCGGGCTAAGAGAAAGTAAAGGCGAGTGTGATCTGTGGCGACCCCAACGGATCAGGGGCCATTAGGGGGTGCCAAAGAGGGTGGTATTGGAGCATGGTTTTACTTGGAGTGATAAGGTGCCTCAAATAGAATTGAGGATAGAATGATGCACACCATAGGACACTACTAACCAAGAGTAGTTGACTAACTTGAATAACGGGTGATTGATTTTCACTCGTAGGTCCCTGTTAACGGTTGTGGGTTACCTTTTTGTGCCAGCAACATTCTATGTTACTTATGTGACTTTACCAATAACCTTATTCTGTTATCTGACCAATGACATCAAGCCACAAATTATTCCTGAGGTGAATGATTGGAAAACTGTAGGAAGATATGGTGCAAACTAGGAGTTCTCATCCATCGAGGGTTGAAGCCTCTACTCCAAGGGCTGAATCTCGAAAGGAAGATATCTTGCAGGCATTGGCCAACATAGGAAATTGATGGAAAGGCAAGCTCAACAACAACCCGGAGCACTTTACCCAAAAAAAAAAAAACAACCACCCGGAGCAAAACGCCGTACTCAAGGACTGGTGGAACAATTCCTAAAGTTGAAACCACCGACGTTTAATGGAATGGGAAGTCTTGAGGAGACGGAACATTGGATTGATGGAATGGAACAGATTTTCCGGTTGTTGGACTGTAGCAATGCTAAAAAGATAACTTTAGCAGAGTACCAGCTGGAGGGAAATGCAAAATTTTGGTGGAGAGCTTCAAGGAACAAGATCTTTCCACCCGGTACTAGTATAAACTGGGATGAGTTTGTTAAAGTTTTCAATAGAAAGCATTTCTCTGATTGTGCCAAGGATAGTAAGATCACAAAGTTTGTTTAGTTGGAACAAAGGGAGCTGACAGTAGAATAGTATGAAGCGAAATTTTTTGAATTATCCAGGTATGCTCCCAGGTTAATTGAGGATTGAGAGAAAAAGGCTAAGAGATTCCCGAAAGGATTAAGGACTGATATTAGGAAACAACTAGTGCCTTTGAATATAAGGGATTATAATAAGATTTATGAAAGGGCACAATTGGTTGAGCAAGAGTTAGTGAGAGAGTAATTAGAATCTAAGAAGCAGATGACCTTTGGTGATGTTTGAAGGGATAAGAGACCTTATCCTGGTCAAGGACAGCCCTGGGAATCTCTAAGAAGAAGAGTAATAATGGGAATTTTGGACAGGCAAGAAGTGGCCCAGTTCTAGGGAGAATACCCTACTAGGGAAATATTTGCCAGAGGTGAAGTGGACAACATGGGCCAGGATTTTGTAGTAGGCCATCAATATGTTATGGTTATGGGCAAAAAGGACATTTTTGGAGAGATTGTGGACAAGAGGGGTCGCAGTAGAATGTCAGTTCAGTGCGACAAGTGCAACAACGTACTGCCCGACCAAACCTACCAAGGAATCGACAGAGGCCACCAGCGCAAGGAAGAGTATATGCGGTCACCCAAGAGGAAGCAAAAGCTTCCAAAAATGTCATCTCAGGTACGATTTTTATAATGGTAAAAGGGCATATGCGTTGTTTGATACGGGTGCTACACATTCTATTATGTCTGAAAGGCATAGACAGTTGAGTAAAATAGAAGCTGCATCTCTTGAGACTCCACTTTGTGTTTCCACGCTGTTAAAGGATGTGGTATTGTCTACGTTGCTATGTGAAAAATGTAAGATAACTATAGGGGGACGAGATATGGAAATAGACCTAGTCGTGATGGCTATGTATGACTTTGATGTTATCATTGGAATGGACTAGCTCCATAAGATGGATTGCTATAGGAAAGTGATCCAGTTCGTTTTACTTGACCGATCTAGTTTTGAATTTTTCAATGTGGCACCCCTAAACAACTAAGGTCGCCACAGTTACCTATTGCTCTACCTAATGAATACCAGTTACAAATCTTTAATATAAAGAGGTTTAAAGAAGGACCGAGCTCCATAGGCATTTTTTTTAAAAAAAGAGTTTAGCGCAGCTCATAGCGAAATTAAAGACAAGTCTCACCATCCCTCTACTCTCTTAATGATGGTACAATACACACCAGCTACACATCAAAGGAAAACAAAAGCCGAGCCACTTTTATTTACATTTTAAGATGGACATCTTGGGTCGGTACAAACAAAAAGCCAAGACTTTTAACTAAACTCGGCTACAGCTGAAAAGAAAGATCTCAACCCCCTATATCGATCATGTATAACCCTCCATCTACAAGTGTCGGCTATCCTCATGCGGGCCGTCACACCCATCTTGGTGCATCGGCGGTGGCGGCAGCAACATCCCTCGCATCACTCCGCCACGGCAGGCGTGGACAGACAAGAACTCTTGGACGATCGAGCCCCCAACCAGGCTCACATCATACATCACCAGCACTCGAACTCGTATGAACGTCAAACCAGGGATGGTAACACAATCAAGCTCTATACAATCGACTTCCACATCAGATGGAAGGCCGTAAAAGGTACCCCGCGTGATCGGAGAGAGAGGCAACTTTTTACTTTGAAATGTGAGTACAACCACTCAGTAGGTAAAATATCCATTAAACTACTCAATGCATCAAACAAACAATCATAACATCATAGTAGAGTACATGTCATTCATGCATGTAAACATAACTTACCTTGCATCTATGCCTATGTCATCATACCATATGTGCATACACCATCATGCACTCATCATCAAGCATTCATGCCCTATACCATCATGCCATAGGTGCTTTTACAACCATGCACTCATCATCAAGCATTCATGCATATCCATGCCTTATGTGCACTTATCACCATGCACTCATGCACATCATATCATACCACCATGCATACATGTCGCCATACCATGCATGATTCAATTTCAGCTTTTTATCTTTCAATTGGGTTACCACATTTTTTTCTTTCCCAGGACCAATAATCTGCATCCCACATTCTATCGCTCACACCCAACTAGGCATCACGAGGAACCTCCGGCACCCCCACATTCCGGGCATCTCGTATCCCAAGTAACATCACGAGGTATCCCCCCGACACACACCTCCGAGGCTTTCGGCACCCCCACATTCCGAGCATCTGGCACCCCACATTCCGAGCATCCTGACACTCCCAGGGCATTGTTGGCTCACACCTTTGACAGTATCCTCATTTCCCATAATTCATATTCACATTTGTGTCTCAATATCAACATGGCACATGATGTGATGGCAACAAAGTCAGTTCAGCTTTTGATCTTATATGTAATGCCAAATATTATCACATGTACAGTAAGATTCAATCACTTAAAACAATATAATTCATGGGGCTCATACAAAACAGAATAGTCAATGCATTACAGCTTTTTAAATTCGCACATTCCAGCTTGCATAGTTTTAGAAACATTTTAATTTAATACCCAAATGACCTTAAAAAATTATGAAGTTCGAACATGTGATAGTCAAGAAATAAAGGCAGATCATATGAAGAACACTACACCAAAAGATTCCCATATAATACAATACAGAACAGGCATCACAACACTAGTAATTCTGTCCGTACCACTTGCACAGTTTTTGAAACATTTTTGGTTAAATAGACAAATGAACTTCAAAAATTACGAAATTTGAATATGTTGCACACAAGACATAAAAAAAGATATTTCATGCAGAACACTTTTCCAAAAGAATCGCATACAAAACGGTATAGACCACGCATTGCAACTTACACGGTCCAAACTCTTCGATTAAATACCCAAATTACCTTAAAAATTTATGAAATTCGACTATGTGATAGCCAAGACCATGTGGTAAATACTTCATGAAGACATCGAGGTCATATTCGTCCAAAGTAATGAAATATAGGCGGTTGAAACCCCTGTTCTTGTACCGAAATTTCCAAATCCAGTCTTTCCGAAGAATAACGATTTCACCCACTTATACTTGGTTGTTTTGTCCCGAATTTGAGTATGTTATACTCCAAGAAGTCCTTAACAACATTCATTTAGAAGTCAAAGCCAAAATCCAACTTGAACATCACATGCAAGTCACTTAAACATCAAAAGTCGAGCTGTTTTCTCAAGAGCAGTAGACTAGCCTAGAACATGACTCCTAAAACTTCATTTTTTTCACATCCTAGACATCCGAAATTTGTCACCATTCAATCACACTCACTAGGCAACATGCAAGAGCAGATCAAGGATTCCACTTGCCTCTAGACCGTGCAAACAGCGAGCACAACGGCGACGGGACACGGTGGTGACGGATGGCGGATGCATGGCCCCTCCTCCTTCCTTCTTCTCTTCTTCCTTTCTTCCTTTCTCTTTCTCTCCTCTCTCTCTCCTTTGCTCTCGCTTAAACTGGCCATCATTTTCCCCTAATTTCCTTCCCATCATCATTAGCAATCACCACTTTTTGCATGGAGGACACTTGGCCATCACCTTGTGACAAATGGGGGAGACATACAACCGGATTCCCCCTCCCCCTTCCTTCGTGCGACAATAGCCCCTCATCGGCTTGGGCCAGCCTTGGGTCGGGCAGCTTCTCTTCGTTGGGCTTCGTGGGCCGGTCGAGAAAGGGGTGAGGCTATGGGTTGGTTTGGTCTTTAAATGTCTAGCCCATCCTCATCCTAATAATCCACCTTAAATCTTAATTATAAAATCACCTAATTGAAATTTATAATTCACAAAACTTTGAGACATAATTTAATAAATTCCAACCCATAAATCACATGGCCAAAATCTCAATGCAAAACATGAATTAAAGCACCTCTAAGGATTGACAAACAATTCTAGGATGCCACATTCGGAGGTTAGAAGCCCATGCATTACTTGACGAAGGATGTCAAGGATACCTGGTAGTAGTAAAGGATTATATAAAGGAAGACGCTAGGCTAGGTGAAATTTGAGTGGTTAGGAAATTTCAAGACTTATTTCCTAAGGAACTACCAGGGTTACCACTGGAACGAGAAATTGAGTTTGAGATTAAACTAGTGGCTGGAATAGGACCGATATCTGAAGCCTCGTATAGGATGGCATTAATGGATTTGAAAGAGTTGAAGGTGCAACTACGAGAGTTGCTTGATAAAGGATTTATTAGGCCAAGTGCTTCTCCTTGGGGTGGACCAGTCTTGTTTGTGAAAAAGAAGGATGGTTCAATGTGTTTATGTATTGACTATAGGCAACTGAATCAGGTGACTATTAAGAATAAGTATCCCTTACCTAGAATTGATGATCTATCCGACCAATTGCAAGGAAGTTCGGTCTTTTCTAAGATTGACTTGAGGCCGGGGTATCACCAACTAAGGATTAAGAAGGAAGACATCCCTAGGATTGCATTTAAGATTCGCAATGGACACTATGAGTTCCTAGTTATGCCATTTGGATTGACAAATGCTCCAGCTGCATTCATGGGCTTGATAAATAGGATATTTAAACTTGATTTGGATCAATTTGTGATTGTCATCATTTATGATATCTTGATATATTGTAAAGGACCTGAAGAGCATAAGCAACACCTGGGGATAGTGTTGCAAACCCTTAGAGATCATAAGTTATATGCCAAATTTATTAGGAGAAGGAATTGCAGTAGACCCGGCAAAAGTTGAGATGGTAGTAAATTGGCTGAGGCCGACAATGCCGACAGAAGAAGGTTTATTGAAGGATTCTCGTGACTTGCAAGCCCTTTGATGAAATTGACCAGGAAAAATGTAAGATTTGAATGGGATGGAGAATGTGAAAGGAGCTTTGAGGAACTTAAAAGGAAATTGACTATAGCTCCCATTTTAACAATATCATCTGGATTTAGTGGATTCACAATATATAGTGATGCGTCTCACAAAAGACTAGGATGTGTTGTAACGCAACACGGTAATGTCATTGCCTATGCATCTAGACAATTGAAACCTCATGAATTGAACTACCCAACCCATGACTTAGAGTTAGTAGCTATAATTTTCGCTTTTAAAATATGGAGACATTATTTGTATGGAGAGAAATTTGAAATCTATAAAGATCATAAGAGTTTGAAATATTTGTTTTCACAACAGAAACTGAGCATGAGACAGAGGAGGTGGATGGAGTTGTTAAAAGATTATGATTGTGAAATACGATACCATCCATGAAAGGCGAATAAGGTGGCAGACGCTCTTAGTCGTATGTCGGCTATGGATATGGCCAGAATGAGAATGACACAATGGAATTTGTTAAAGTCAATAGCAGATTCAAAGTTTAAAATGGAAATAGATCACCTTACTGGTATGCTTACTGCATTAAGAATTGAACCGGAAATTATCCAGAAAATTAGAATTCTGCAAGAATCTAACTCGGAAATTGTGAAAGTACGAAACGCTGTATCTTTAGGAAAAAGACCAGAATTTCAAGTCTATGAAGATGGAGTGGTAAGATGCCAATGACGACTCTATGTTCCTAAGAATGAAAAAGTAAAAAGGGCAATCCTGTTAGAAGCACGTAGAAGTAACTATAGTATTCATCCGGGTAGTACGAAGATATACAGGAATTTATGCCAACAGTACTGGTGGAATGGCACGAAAACAGATGTAGCTAAGCATGTCTCCCAATGTTTAACGTGTCGGCAAGTGAAAGCGGAGCACCGCAAACCCGCAGGACTATTGAGACCATTGGATATACCAGAGTGAAAGTGGGATCATGTAACAATGGATTTTGTGCAAGTACTACCAAGGACATCAAGTGGTCACGACTCTATTTGTGTAATAGTAGATTGTTTGACTAAGTCCGCCAATTTCCTAGCAGTTCGTATAGACTATCCGATGGATAAATATGCTGAGATATTTGTAAACCAGGTAGTACGCTTACATGGTGTTCCTATGACTATCGTTTCTGATCAAGATTCAAGGTTTGCTTGAAATTTTTGGTGAAGTCTTCAAACCGCATTAGGGAATAAGCTCCAATTTTGTACTGCTTTTCATCCACAGACAGATGGACAGACCGAAAGAGTGATCTAGACACTAGAAGATATGTTAAGAGCTTGTGTCCTCAATTTTAAAGGAAGTTGTGATGAAAAGTGAACCCTGATAGAATTCGCCTATAGGCATGGCTCCTTATGAAGTATTGTATGTAAGAAGATGAAGGACCCTGTCTGTTGGAATGAATTAGGCGAAAGGAAGTTGACAGGACCTGAGCTAGTACAAATTACTATAGAAGCTATAGAGATCATCAAGAAAAGACCTAAAATAGCCCAAAGCCAATAGAAAGACTATGCGGATAAGCGTAGAAGACCATTGGACTATAATGTAGGAAACCGCGTATTCCTTAAAGTATCTTTGATGATAGGAATATCACGATTTGGATTAAAGGGTAAGTTGAGCCCTAGATTTGTTGGACCTTTTGAAATACTTGAAAGAATAGGAGACGTAACTTATCGACTAGCATTACCCCCTAAGTTGGAAAATTTGCACGATGTGTTCCATGTATCGATGATGAGAAGGTACCAGCATGATGCGGGAGCATCCAACGTAGCTCCATGGACCAACTCAGAACCATCAATGCTTATTCAAGCCAGCAAAGAAGTTGGGCATTATGTGCTTCGATGGATCATTTTGAATGAATAATGTTAATTACTTATCGGTACTTTGTGGTATATTGATAGGTATCTATGGGAGGCCATTTTAGATGTCTTGTATGACCAACTGATGAAGTTTTATAAGGATTATTTTCTGGTCAAGGGAAGAGCTCGAATTTTGGGAAGGCTAGAGGTTCACGAAAGCGGTTCGAGAATGTGGAAGGCCGAAGATTAAAGGGCGTTTAGTTCCCGTAGTAAAGGCTTTTTATTACGTTCCTAGCTGTTTTTATTTTTATAGCTCAAGAGTCGAACGTTTAAGTTCAGGGCATTTAGTTCCTGTGATAAAGGCTTTTTATTACGTTCCTGGCTGTTTTTATTTTTATGTAGCTCAAGAGTCGAACGTTTCAGTTCCTAGGTCATTAAAGTTTGTTTTTAATATTTCCTAAGGCTAAAATCCTCTTATAAATAGGAGAAACTATCCAATGTATGGGACATACGAATTTCATGAATGAGAATGGTGAGATTTCCTCAACTTGAGTGAATTTCTTTGGAGAGTGGATAACTCCTTTCGGTTTCTTTATCCTTGGAGCGTAGATCACTCCTTGGTAGTGAGCCAAGAAGGCCTTTATCCTTGGCTGGTGGAATCTTTAAGCCCTTTTTCAAAGACAGATTTGCAGAGTGGTTATCATCAAATCAGAATACGTGACGGAGATGAATGGAAGGCGGATTTTAAGACCAAGGGAGGCCTTTATGAGTGGTTGGTTATGCCATTCGGATTATCTAATGCTCCAAGTACCTTCATGAGACTTATGAATGAGGTTCTTCGTTCCTTTATTGGTCGGTTTGTCGTTGTTTATTTCGATGATATTCTTGTTTATAGCAGGAACGAGAAGGAGCATATCTCTCATTTAAAACAAGTCTTCAATGTCTTGAGAGATCAAAAACTGTATGCTAAAATGCAGAAATGTGAGTTCTTCTCTCCGAGCATTGTGTTTCTTGGTTATGTGGTTTCCAAAGATGGAATCTCTGTTGATCAAACTAAGGTGGAAACTATGAAGACTTGGCCAGTTCCGATGTCCATTTCTGATGTAAGAAGTTTTCATGGACTTGTTTCTTTCTATCGACGTTTTGTTAAAAACTTTAGTACCATCATGGCTCCTATAACTGAATGCATGACGAATGGTGCTTTTGAATGGACAAAGGCTGCTCAAAACGCCTTTGACATAATCAAACAGAAACTTTGTGAGTCCCCTATTCTTGCACTTCCTGATTTTGATAAAGTATTTGAAGTTGAGTGTGATGCAAACGGAGTTGATATTGGCGCTGTTCTGGTGCAAGCACAAAAACCATTGGCATATTTCAGGGAGAAGTTATCTGATTCCAAGAGGAATTATTCCACTTATGACAAAGAGTTCTATGCCATTGTCCGAGCACTTGACCATTGGAGTCATTATTTGAGGCCGAAACAATTTGTCCTTCATTCGGATCATGAGGCGCTTAAGTTTATTAGTAGCCAACGTAAGCTTAATTCGAGACATGCAAAATGGGTAGAATTTCTTCAATCCTTTTCTTTCGTCTAAACATATAAATCGGGACACACTAATGTTGTAGCAGATGCTTTATCGAGAAGATATTCTATGCTTGCGGGAGCATCCAACGTAACTCCATGGACCAACTCAGAACCATCGATGCTTATTCAAGCCAATAAAGAAGTTGGGCATTATGTGCTTCGATGGATCATTTTGAATGAATAATGTTAATTACTTATCGGTACTTTGTGGTATATTGATAGGTATCAATGGGAGGCCATTTTAGATGTCTTGTATGACCAATTGATGAAGTTTTATAAGGATTATTTTCTGGTTAAGGGAGGAGCTCGATTTTTGGGAAGGCTAGTGGTTCATGAAACGGTTCGAGAATGTTGAAGGCCGAAGATTAAAGGGCATTTAGTTCTCATAGTAAAGGCTTTTTATTACGTTCCTAGCTGTTTTTATTTTTTTAGCTCAAGAGTCGAACGTTTCAATTCAGGCCGTTTAGTTCCTGTGATAAAGGCTTTTTATTACGTTCCTAGCTGTTTTTTTTTTATGTAGCTCAAGAGTCGAACGTTTCAGTTCCTAGGTCATTAAAGTTTGTTTTTAATATTTCCTAAGGCTAAAATCCTCTTATAACTATCCAATGTATGGGACATACGAATTTCATGAATGGTGAGATTTCCTCAACTTGAGTGAACTCCTTTGGAGAGTGGATAACTCCTTTCGGTTTCTTTATCCTTGGAGCATAGATCACTCCTTGGTGTTGAGCGAAGAAGCCCTTTATCCTTGGCTGGTGGAATCTTTAGGCCTTGGTGGTGAGCTTCTCCTATCCCGAAGTCCTTTATCCTTGGCTGGTGGAAGCTTTAGGCCTTGGTGGTGAGCTTCGTAGATCTCGATCCTCTTCCGGTTGGTGGCGTGACCTTTATACCTTGAGAGGAGATCGTTTTATCTTTTCTAATTCCTTTTCGTTTCTTCACCGTATACACTACTCCATACACATAACCACAAAAGAATCCCCTTTAAGAAATCTCCGTTCTTGAATCACTCAACCCATCACGCATCACACCATGACCCTAGACATATACTCAATCACGAAGCAATCAATGTGGATGAGAAAATGAGGTATCTGGAAAAGCCAATACAAGTACTAGATCGAAAGGAACAAGTCCTTTGGACAAAGCAAATCTCACTACTTAAGGTATTATGGTGACATCATGACGTGGAGGAGACCACATGGGAAAGTGAGAAGGAAATGAGGGAAAGGTATCCTCATGAGGGGAGAATTGTGGCATCTGGAATTTTGTGACGACCCATAGATATACAATGGTCCATGACTAGTCGACGGAAGTATCATTGGACTGTGTCATTGGTATCAAGTACGGACATTGTTTCATTATCACCATCTAACCGATGGGTCAACTTTAGTAATGGTCCGATTGTAGAATAAATCATAGCCTAGTATGGAGATGTGACACAATGCTCTGGATGCCCGGTTTGGCTGCAAAATCCCAAAAGGACGCAAACAGTTTGGCCCTATGCTAGGGGGATAAAACCGTTTGAATGATTAAAATTAATGATTATATTAAGTGTGAGTGTGGTCCAGTTATGGGATTAAATTGTATGGCATGGAATGGGACATGTTATAATAGTTTGGCCCTATGATCGAGACTCGTGTGACTAGACATGATGCATCTTATTTGCTGGAACTGCACTGGTCATTGCATTGAAGAGTTATATGGTTTAGATACATACTCATTCTTTGATGACCTGTCTTGTCTATCTTGCATGAAACTGGATCGTGATGGCTAGCATAGTATAGTTTAATGAATCTTTTGCTATTGAGTGGTTGTACTCACCTCGTTTGGGGACTAACATTTCAGACTAGAAAATATGCCCCTGCTACCAGTCACCCCCGGCACATTCTATGGTATATCGATCGACCTTGAGTGTGAGTGTATGAAGCGCCATCATCCTAGAATACGAGGGTTGGTTTTTGTTCTAGTGAGGATATTAGTCATGTATGACATCAGTCCTCCCGTTGGCCTAGTGCTCCAAGAGTTCCTGACAGTGTTCGTTCGCCGTGATGGGAGTACGCTGGGGCTGTTGCCGCCGCCACCGCCAATTGATGGACTGGACTAGGTGCAACCAAGAGTGATCGTCAGTAGATGAAGCATTTTTGGACTGCCAACATTGACTGATGGACCTATGTACACGGTTGTTGTAGTGTCAAGTACTTTTTTAGAATAGCCGAGTTTAGAAAGGTCTAGGCCTTTTGATGTACCAACCCATAATGTCCATCAAGTTATGTAAATAAAAGTGTCCGGTTTTAACCCATAAAATGTATAGTTGGTGTGAATTGTTTTTGAATATTGGATAGGGAGATGTTGGATATGCTTCCACTATATAAACTGCACAGGGACCTATAGAAAGAATATGAATCCTTAAGACCCATGGATTTCTTAAATTTCTATGGTATTAGAGTAATGGATTTTCAGGCTAAGAGAAAGCAAAGGCGAGTGTGATCGGGGGGTCGTTAGAGGGGTGCCACAATTTTAGACTTAGGAAATGTAAAAAAAAAAAAAAAAAGACTTTAATGACCTAGGAACTTACACCTTTGACTCTTGAAAACTACATAACAATAAAGACACCTAGGAACTTAGGAAACGCATTTATTAGCATGGGAACTTGCTTTCTTGAATGTTCAGCCTTCCAAAATTCGTGCATCTCCCTTGACCAAAAAATAACCCTCTCGAAAGTTCATCAATTGATTATGCAAAACGTCTAAAATTGCCCCCCATCAATAGTTATTGACATACCACTAATTATCTATCAGTAATTGACATTATTCATTTAAAATGATCTATCGAAACACATGATGCCGAATTTCTTTCTTGGCTTGGGTAAGCATTTATGGTTTTGAGTTGGTCAATGGAGCTACGTTGGATGCTCCCGCATCATCCTCCCCTGGTTGTTTGAGATTTGTCCTCAAATTTAGAAAGTTTTCATCCTTCAAGTAAGGAGAAAGGTCTCCCACGTTTAATGTTGCCAAAACTCCAAATTCTCCAGGATGGTCAATCTTGGGCTATTAAATGGCCAAGATTGCACCTTACCATGTCCCATCCAAGATCAAGGGCTTGGATCACTCTTCACTTTACTTCTTGTCCAAGTTTCATTAATGTCATTTAATGAATCGCTCATGGCTAGGCTAGAAGATATGATAGGTAGGCTTAGACTAGGCTGGATGATATCACCTCCCTAATTTTCGGCACATGAGTGCCCCTTCCAAGCTTCTTTCCTATCTTGCCCTTTTGTCCTTAGTTGAATGAGAGGACAATTTGGTCATTTTGCCAAGATTGGGATTTGTTCATGCACATGGGGTGCATTAAAAGTCAAGATCTTGCATTGAAGGCTTGATGGACTAGGATGACCCACGGCCCCACCATCGTGGCCCATCTCTTTGGTGGGTGGGCCTTAAGTCGCCCACTTAGGCTTATCCCCATTTCGCCCGTCCATCATCACTTCGGCCCATGGGCTGCCTAACCGTGGGCTTGGGCCCACTTGGGCCCTTGCCCATGACCCGTTTCCACTTTTTTGAACTTTTGTGTCCCACCGATGAAAAACCGAGTTTTCATCTCAAGGTGGCATTTTCAACGTTTTTGGGGTGGGATTGCAGATGTCACACTTCAATTGCTTCTTGACATTCATGGCCAACTTACATACGTTTTCAAAGGACCAATATGGTTGAAGTTCAACCAAATCAGCAATTTTCCTATTTATGCCACCAAGAAATCGAGCAATGGCTTGCTTAGGAACTTTTGCAACTTTGCACCTCATATTGAGTTGTTCACACTCGCTAATGTATTCTTTAATACTTATCGCTTGTTGTCTTAGGGAATTGAGCTTGCCTATAGTTGTTAGGTAAGAACCTTTGCTTCATCAGCTTCTTGAATTTTCCCCAAGACTTGATTCAACCTTTTCCTTCTCTCGCTTGTTGATGCTTATATTTTCCCACCAAAGAAAAGCATACTTTGTTAATCTAAGAATAGCAACCTTACATCTCTTCTCATCCAAGTAGGACTTGAAGTCAAAAACATGTTTAGTTGTATGCAGCCAATCAACAAAGTCGTCAAGATTGTGACTACCTTTGAATTCAAGCACCACTACTTTAATTTCTTGATCATTCTCCTTTTGCATCTCTCTTCTTCTTCGGATTCGATAATGAGAATCACTAGGGTTACCTCTAGTGGAATCGGAATTACCACTAGAATTTCGATGAGAATTTGAATCGTCACGTTGAGGTTGATCATTAGGATGCCATATTGGTTGTTCATTTGCTTGCTCTAAAGTCAAGCCTTTTGGAATATGACCATTCATTTTTTTTCTTTTTGACTAAAATAAGAAATGAAACAAGATATAGGTAAGAGAACAACGAGTCACTCAAAACAAGTCCAACCTTGAGCTCTGATACCAACATGATGCATATGTGTGGGTAAGTGATTTCGAGATGTGGGAATTTTTTTCATTAAGTGTATGGGTATTGATAGGAGGAATTTAGCAACTAGGAACGCAAAACTTTGACTCTTGAACTTTACATAATGGTAAAGACTCCTAGGAAAATAAAATGCATTTAATGACTTGGGAACTTATGTTCTTAATTCTCCAGCCACGCAAAATTTGTTCTCCCATATTGACTAGGAGATAAGTACGACAAGACTTCATCAAATAAGCAAGGAAGTTGTTCAGAAAGGCCTCCCATTGATATGTTATTGAGAAACTTTGAGATCAACAACTACTAAAGCATACCTAGAAATTAGCGGCTAATATATCATACCGATAACTTCAGTAATAGTGATTTGATCTTCTTCTCCCTCACCTCTCTCTCAATTGATCTCCTTTTCTCTCGCCTCACTACCTCACTCTTGCGCATTCGTTCAAGCTCTCTCTCTCTCTCTCTCTCTCTCTGATGCGTGATGAGGCGAGTGATTCCATAACGTAAACTTTTTTCTTTTGGGATTTTTCTGGTTAACTGTATGGGGTAGTGTATACAGGGAAGAAACAAAGGAATAAGAAAACATAGAACGATTTCCTTCTAAGGTATAAAGTCCATGCCACCAACCGAAGAAGAGAGGATCAAGATCTACGAAGTTCATCACCAAGGCCTAAAGCTTCCACTGGCCAAGGTAAAGGATCTCGGGATAGGAGAAGCTCTCCACTGTCGCGACCCAATTTTTTTCGAGGGTGGACCACCTATGGTTTGGCTAATGGATTGTTAAGCCTAGACTTAACTCGGGCTCTCCCAAGCCCATACCAATTCGCAACTTAGGTTTGAATTGTTAACATGCAATTGAATTTTAACTAGGAGTCGCCACTAATCTATTTTTGGTGGGTCGATTAGAAACCGTAGTAAAGTAACGGGAGATTTACTTTACTCCTACGAGCCAGAGACTAAGGGTACGAAGACTTGGTTACGTTAGATTTCTTTAACGCCCTTTCGGTACCTTTCTTTTTATTTTGAAAAATGTTTGGCAAGCAATTTGGATTGATTTTAAATTTATTTCCCTAACATGTGAGATGTTCATGCAGGTGCGCAAACCACCAATTTAACACCAAAGAAAGCAATTAAATGATGCACAACTTACCTCAAAGCAACGAAAGCATCTGCAGTGTTAAATTAAAATCCACATCAACAATCCTAGATATGGTTTCTAATTAATATGCAATTTCTTTTCTTTTTGTTTTCACTTATTAAACGAGGTTATAATCCATAAGCAATGCAATGCTTTTAATCTAATATGAAATGATATGGTATGGCAACATGTCCTAAACATATGAATAAAATTTTTATTATCTCTTAATGAACATGCAATTGTTAAATATGCAATAAATTAACCAAAATGACTTAATTCTAATGACGTGCAATGCAATGCAATGACATACAAAATTATTTTAACTAAAATGACATGCAACATTGCAATTTAATATGCGAGCTATATGTCACGCGATATTTATTAAATGACCTAATCTAATGACGGACAATTTCTAATTAGAAATGAACCTAACAATAATCACTAAAATGACATGCATTTCATGAACCTAATTCTATATGGCATGCAAATGACATTTTTTATTTTAAAAATGCAATCTATCCTAGAAATTGCAACTAATTTATCCTAAGACAAATTTTTATGAAATTTGAAATGATCTAGCTAGATTAAGATTCTATCTAATTTAAACTAGGGATTAAGTCATATTAAATCCTAATTTAAACTAAGACATTATCTAAATCTAAAATGTAATTTATCTAAAAAAGGTGATCTAAATTTAAAATGAAACATGCAATTCTAATCTAATATGCACAATGATTTTTTTTTTTTTTGTGTTTTTCTTCAAGAAATTCGAAATTAAAACTAACACATAATTAAACATGCAATTCAAATAAAAAACTAACCTAAATGATTCCGCTTTCCTTTTTTGGATTTTTATTTAAAAATTCATAATAAGATTGCAATCCTAAATATGCAAGATGACAACAAACCTAATCCTAATTGAGATTTTTTATTTTTTTATTTTACGAAAATAAGATTTGACTCAACCAACTTGACGATAGCAAATCAAACAAAAGATAATATTGATATCCAAAAATTGACGAATCATATCTCGCGCATGAGATCGGGTTAGCCAATTTTAAATTAAATCGTGAATCGAATCTCGAGCTTGAGATTGGATTGTCGATTTTTGTGAGGGATTGCGAGTCGGATTTCAGACGCGAAAATCGGACTGTCAATCCCTAGCTTGAGGGACTATTTCATGTTGGAATCTCGATCAACATTTAAAGGGAACAATTTCACTAAAAGAATAAAATAAAAAGGAAAGAAAAAAAAGTAAGTAAATAAATAAATAAAAACTACCTAATTTTCCCTTTTCCCTTTTCCCCTTTTTTTGTTTTTTTCTTCTTTCCTTCCACGATTTGGCAGCTTCGTGGAGGTCCACCAGGAGTTAATCGTCGGAGCTCCGGAGATGAGGACCAGCAGCCAGCAGATCGGCGGCGAGCGGTGGCGTCGCGAGGAGCAGCAGCAGGCGAGATGATGCGTGATGGGTTGAGTGATTCGAGAACAGAGATTTTTTATAAGGGGAATTTTGTGGTTTAGTGTATGGAGTAGTGTATACGGGGAAGAAATGGAAAGGAATAAGAACAGATAAAAACAATCTCCTTCCAAGGTATAAAGGCAGCGCCACCAACCAAGGATGAGGATCGAGATCTACGAAGTTCACCACCACGGCCTAAAGCTTCCACCAGCCAAGGATAAAGGACTTCGGGATAGGAGAAGCTCACCACCAAGGCCTAAAGATTCCACCAGCCAAGGATAAAGGGCTTCTTGGTTCACCACCAAGGAGTGATCTACGCTCCAAGGATAAAGAAACCGAAAGGAGTTATCTGCTCTCCAAAGGAATTCACTCAACTTGAGGAAATCTCACAATTCTCATTCATAAAAATTCGTATCCCTTACATTGGATAGTTTTCCCCTCTTTATAGGAGGGTTTTAGTGTTAATGCATATTAAAAACGGACCTTAATAGCCTAGAAACCGACACCTTAATGCATATTAAAAACAGACCTTAATAGCCTAGAAACCGACACCTTAATACAAATTAAAACAGACCTTAATAGCCTAGAAACTGAAACTGTCGACTCTTGGACGCATGACAAGTAAAGACACATAATAACTTAGTAAAAGCCTTTATTAACACGGGAATTAAATTCCTTTAATCTTCGGCCTTCTGCATTCTTGAATCTTCAAATTCGAATTCCTCCCTTGACCAGAAAATAATCATTCTGAAACTTCATCAACTGGTCATTCAAGACATTTCGAATGGTCTCCCATTGATAGTTATTCATTGAAAATGATCCATCGAAGCACATAATGCCCAATTTCTCTCTTGACTTGGATAAACATCGATCGTTCCGAGTTGGTGGATGGAGCTACGTTGGATGCTCCCGCATCACGAGATCTCGGCCGGCGTCGCGGGCGCAGGTGCTCGGCTCCGACGGCAGGAGAGCGAATGGGACCGCAACTCGGGGAGTTTGTTTGTGGTGTTGTGGTGGGCTCGAATCGCAAGCGGATAGGCTTCACGGGCGTCTAGGTCACGGATCTGCAGCGGAGCGGCCGCGGGTGGATCGGGGATAGGCGGTGCAAGGCGGGGCTCGGCGTCGGGGAGAGCCGGAGTGGTAGTCGGGTGCAGTGGGCCGCAGCAGAGGGCAGATCGGCTCGGTGGAGAGCTGGTGCGGGCTGCTGGAGGACGGTGATGGCACGGTGTGGTGTCCGGCGAGGAGGTAGTCTACTATGATCATTGATGCAGGGCTTCGGGGATAAGCGGTGGTGCAGAAGCGGCGAGAGGGAGGCACAGCAATGCGAGCGCGGCTGCGCGGGCACAATTGTCGAAGGCGGCAGGCGGAGGCGTCAAGACGGGGGTGCGGTAGCACGGCTAGGTGAACTTGATGGTGAAGGTGCGGGCACGGTGGTGCGCCGGTGAGGACAATTCCACGGAGAAGAAGCATAGTAAATTTGCTTTTTACCGTGTCTTCTCTCTCCTCTCCTCTGCAGACTTGTACTCTTTGCTTCTGCTTTTTGCTCTCTTTTTTATGGAAAAGAAGCCCCCTAAAGCACGAACACTCTTTTCCCATTATGTGGATTTTGACTTTTTTTTTTCAACCAAAGGAAAGAGCCCCCCAAAACCCCTCGCACGCACGGGCTTTTATAGAGAAGGGGATTGGATTTTCAAATTCTTCCTTGAATCAACCTTCGCAAATCTTTTTAACAAAATTCATCTCATATTGATAAGGATTCGAGATCAAGATGAAATTTTTCTAAATCCAAATCTTTTAAAGACAAATCGCAATATTTTTTTACCCATCTACCCTATCAAAAAAAGATTCATATCTCGGAAAAAAAAATTAAAATATTATATTCCCACGAGATAATTTTTAATTATTAAATAAACACGGGCTTGGGCCAGCCTGCTCGCTTCGTGGGCCTGATCCATCTAATGCGAACTCATCCGCCACTAGTCCAATATAATGCAAAAAATGCAAATAACAAAATAAATGCAACTTAAATCTATATGCTATGCAATTAATATTTTTTCAGGAATTAAATTAACCCCTAATTTTTTAATCTGATAAATGACTATACGGGTAGCCAAAATTTAGGTGTCAACATCCACCAAGGCGTAAAGATTCCACCAGCCAAGGATAAAGGTTTAGTTTTTGTAGTCAAAGTGTTAAGGCAGGTGAAATTCCTTTGTTTTGAATCTCTCTCTCTCTCTCTCTCTCTCTCTCTCTCTCTCTCTCTCTCTCTCTCTCTCTCTCTATTTCTCTTGTGAAGTCACGCACATCGAGCTACGTCGCGTTAAGCCGAGGAGGTCAAGGTCCATTTTTAGTGAGTGGAAGCTTAGTTTTTATTGTGAGAGTATTGAGTGGAAATTCCTTCTTTATATGCTATTATGATTTGCTTGTTGTGTGGTTCAAAGAATTTTGACTTTGATGTGTTGTGCTACTCAATTTTGGTTGTCCTTAGGTCGATTTTAAGTTTGAGTTACCACGAGGTGTCACAGATCATTAGTGTGATGTCCTTAATCCAACCTCTATCTAAAAAGTGGGAATTACGATGATAATTGACAGACCACAGAAAGTAAAGGATGGCCACTTGAAGAGGAAAACTCAATTTTGTTATTATGAAATTTCAAAAGATTGAGAGATCGCTCCATGAGAAAAAAAGCTACTCCCAATCCACTGAATTATAAAAATCTAGAAAAAGCTTGTTTAACAATAGTAAGGTGGAGGGGATTCTCTCTAAGGCGCGACTCAACTATTGTTCATCTCGTCTATTCTTCTACTTGTCTCGGAGTTTGTAGCCGTTGGTTTCGGTCGAGATTTTAAGGGTAGCTTCATCTGACCTTCCTCCTGTCCCTCCCCGAGCGGTTTGCTTTGTTTTGCCCCCTAGTTGAGATTTGCCTTACCCAAAATTTTGATCGATTTGCTACTCTGTCGGCCTTGGTTTTATTTCATGGTGGGTGCCGGAGCTGCTTCAGCGGCCCTTGTTGGGGATAAGCTTTGCTTTGCTTGGTGCTGTTCACAGAAAAGGGTTCTGCCCTAATGTGCGATTTGCTGCTTTATTTCACCTGGTTCTGCTTGTGCTGGGTTCCAGAGTGGCCCAAAGCGTCTTTGTTGTGGAGATTACAATCCTTAGTATCCCTCCTCGACCTATTGAAGAACTTGCCTTGCGTTACCCTAGTATGGACCCCCTCTCTACTTTGCTTGTACTGTAGAGGGCTGTTCGGGGGGTTTTAGTGTTGATTGCTACTGTTTTATGGCACCTGCTGTGGTGGGTGAACTGAGCAATGTGGCCCAAATGGGTGTGGGTATTGACAAGGGACTCAACCTTTCTTCCTGAAACCTAGTGGCTTGGTCGTCCTTACTCATGAGGAAGGCCCCTATAGAAGTGGCATCGTTGAACCGGGATCTCCGAAGGGCCTCGGCCTGGGGAGGAAGCTCGAGAGGACATGGTCGTGTTAGGTCGACCTCCAAGCAGCCTCAAGCCTCGCGGAAGCAGTCAGGAAACTCCAAGCCCCCACCTCCCCGGTCATGGGCGAATGTTGCGGACAATGTCTAACCTACGTTCCCCCTTCATTTGAGGACAATGTCTCGACTGTTAATCTATCCAAGGAGGTGCTTGATGCGGTGGATTTCAAGTGGCATGAATGCCTCGTTGGATACAATGTGGGAAGGAGGATGCCTTTCCAACTCACTGAGGTTTCTCTTAAACACAATTGGGTGCCAAAGCTTCTTGAGGTTTTCGTGGACAATCAAGGGATTTTCTTCTTCCGCATCCCTGACCCTGCTTTTCGGAGGAAGATAATGGAGGATGGGCCTATAACCATTGCAAGAGTCCCTCTCATCTTGCAATAGTGGAAACCTCTTCTAAAGTTGAAGAGGGAAAAGCAAACCTCGGTGCCGGTTTGGACTTGCTCGAAGAATCTCCCTCTCGACCTGTGGTCGGCACTGACAATTAGTGCCATAGTAAGCACTGTTGGTCAACCTCTTTATCTCGATCAATGTATGGAGCAAATGCGAAAGATCTCTTTTGCGCGGGTTTGCGTTGAGTTCCAAGTTAACCAGCTGAGGGTCCCTTAAGCTAATGTGAAGTTTAATGTAGTGTCTTAATCAATTGCCATTGAATATGAGTGGGAAATAAGTCGAATGCTTGAAGTGTGGCACTTTTGGACACAATTGTGTGGACTCTCCAACTGTCCCTAGACCGGAGGTGGGCTTGCAGCAAGCTCAAACTAGCCTCGCACCTCCCGTAGCGAGCCGTCACCCCAATCCTGTTCCTGTGAGGGTGGAGGGCTCTAGTGAGCATGAATTGGAGTGGCAAGAGGTTAGGGGAAAGAAAAAGAAGTCCCCTCCACCTAGGGAACTTGCTTCGACCCTTTCGATTAGCTCAGGTGGCGAAGAGTAGCCGACCAAGCAAAATGCTACTATAGCTACGAAGTGTCGGCCCTCAACCTTAAGTCACAGGGCCCTTAGAGGCCTGCAAATCTTGACTAAGACAAATGCCCCTATTCCCGATGGAGAGGAGGACCCCATCAGCCTTGGTGAAGCCTTAATGGTTGACTTGCTCAACCCGTGCCATGATTCGGATGCTTGCGTCGACTGGCTAGGCAGTTCGAATGATGACCTCTTGTCTCCATGCCCGTCGCTGAAGGCTCCACTTGCTAGAAGGAACATTGACACCATCCAGGACAAGCTCTTAGCTCTTTGTCTATACCCTCCTCGTCCTTTGGCTAGAGTTGCCCCACCTCCCAGCCAACGCAAGCTTCCAACAAGGAGGTAACTTTTGTAAATATGTATAGGTTACTGGAATGTTAGGGGCCTTGGTGTCGACATCAGGCAAGTAGAGGTTTGAAGCATTGCCTCGTCAAACCACTTGTTCTGTGTTGGTTTATTGGAAACGAAGGTGCCATAGAATCTGGCAGGCAAGAGTGGTGCTGGCTTGCAAACTCTGAGTTCTCCCCTAGGGATAGGATTTGGGTTGGTTGGGATAACTCACGGGTTAAGTTTGAAGTCTTTGCAATTGCTAAGCAAGCGATTCATGGGAACCTCATGTGGTTGGATTCTGGGGTGTTCTGCTGTGTGTCTTTTGTCTATGGCGATCACTCCTTTTTGTTATGGAGACCTTTGTGGGAGGACTTGATCCTTAGGAGCATTGATTTGCAGAACTCAGCTTGGCTAGTTTTGGGGGACTTTAATGCTATTAAAGACCCTTCTGACCGTGTTGGTGGCTCTAATGTTTGGATCCCTTGTTTTGATGAATTCGGTTAGTGCTTGGAGCAGGCCGAACTGGAAAACTTGAGATTTGTAGGCTTTCGATATACTTGGACTACTTCCTTAGGGGCTACCAGAAAGGCCAGAAAGATTGATAGGGTATTGGTGAACCATAAGTGGAGCCTTGACTTCTCCTACTTGGAAGCGTCCTTCCTAACACCGGGTATCTCGAATCACACCCCTACGGTGGTCAAGGTGCTTAGCCTAATTCCTCGGAGGAAGCCTTTCAAGTTCTTTGACTTTTTGGATGAAGCACCTGGAGTTTAATTCAATTGTCAATCAAATCTGGGAAGATTCGGGTGTGGGAGTTCCCATGTATAGGCCTATGGGAAGGCTCAAGACTTTTAAATACCGGCTCAAGCAGTTGGATAGAGAGTCGTTCTCTAATATATCCACTAGGATGTTAGAAGTGAGGAAAGCTTTAGAGATCACGGAGGCAAGATTGCAGCGGGATCCCTTTTCTGTTTATCTTGCTGAGGTAGAAAATGTTCAACAAGTACCTTTGTGTTGACTTGCGATCCTTGGAGGAGTCCTTCTTCAGATAGAAGTCGAGGGTCCAGTGGATCAGGGAACCATATTACCAAGCCGCAGCTGGTACAACAACAATTTTTTGAGTATTATCAAGACCTTCTAGTACTGCGTGCGGAGCTGGCCAGCCTTCAATCAGGGAGTTGAAGGAGGTCATCCAATACCGTCTTTTGGGTGACTCAATCTCCTTTTTGGCTAGGCCAGTCACCGAATTGGAGGTACGGGACATCTTATTCTCCTTGCCTAGGGGAATGGCCCCTAGGCCAGACAGATTCACGGCCAAGTTCTTCAAGGAAAACTAGGGGACAGTTGGACCTCTCGTAATGGAGGCAGTCATGGACTTCTTCACGTTTGGCAAACTCTCCTAAGGGAGATCAATAACACAATCTTGGTTTTGGTTCTAAAGTGCCTAATGCCACTTCCATTGATGATTGTAGGCTTATCGCCTGCTACAACACTATTTGCAAGTGCATTACCAAGGTACTGGCTAATCAGGTGGCATCAATTTTGAAGAGCTTGATAAGCCCCTTTCTGAGTGCCTTTGTGAAGGGCAAGCGGATTAGGGGTAACAGCTTGATGGCTCAAGAACTCTTTTCTAGCTTTCACTTAGAGCCTTAGTTGCCTAAATGTGTGATAAAGGTGGACTTCAGGAAAGCCTACGATACAGTTGGTTGGGACTTCTTGGAAGAAGTTCTTTTGGCTTTTGACTTTCTCGAGAGGGTGATTCATCTTATTATGACCTACGTGTGCACTCCCAAGTTCAATTGCTTTGAATGAGGAGCTTCATGGGTTCTTCGCGAGTTGCCGTGGCCTTTGCCAAGGTGATCCCATCTCTCCTTATCTTTTAACTTTTGATTATGGAGGTGCTTTCAAGAATCTTGATCAGGTACTCTTCGAGATTGGAGTTTAAATTTTTTTGGCGGTGTAAGGCCACGAGTCTTTCTGATCTATTTTTTGCAGATGATGCCTTCTTGTTTTGTGAGGCTGATTTACCTACAGTTGTTCTCCTCAAATAATGTCTTCAAATCTTCTCCTCTTGGAGTGGCTTATATCCAAATCTGAGCAAAAGTGAAATATTCCTAGCGTGAGATGCGCCTTCTTTAAGGAATCAGATTCTCTCCGAGCTTGAATTCCGTGAAGGCAACTTGCCGGTTCATTATCTGGGGGTTCCAATTATTACTTCGAGGCTTAGTAAAGGAGGTTGTTGTGCCATTGTCAACCGTATTACAGCAAGGGTCTAGTCTTGGACTCATCACTTTCTCTCTCTTGCTGGACGAGTTCAGCTCATCAGGTCAGTTCTTCATGCCATACAAGCCTACTAGGAGAGTGTTTTTGTTCTACCTATAGCTATGTTGGACCAGATTGAGAAAATCCTTTTAGACGATTCCTGTGGAAAGGCCCGAAGTTGTGTAGAGGTGGTGCCAAGGTAGCTTGGGATGATGTTTGCCTTTCAAAAGAGGAGGGAGAGCTTGGTATCAAGAGACTCCGAGATTGCAATAGGGTCACCATGCTGAAGCATATCTAGCTCCTATTTTCAAACAAGGAGGCACTCTAGTGCAGATGGATTCACTCAACTTTCTTAAAAAAACAAAACTTTTGGGTAGTGAGCAAGCCAACCTATTGTTCCTGGGCTTGGAAGAGCCTACTGAACCTTAGGAACGATTTCCGAAAGGCCTTCTTTTGGGAAATTGGTGATGGTCTCTCAACCTTTTTTTGGACTCACTTATCTACAGTTCAGGGCCCTCTCTTCGCTTTGGAGCCGTGGACTACTCTCCTCCTCGGCTGTCACTTTTTGTTTTGAATGCCGGTTGTCTATGCCATGGTTCTCTTTGGCGTTGCGTTGTAGGGTGTGTGCCGCGTGTCCATCACGGCGTCCTTCCACTCCTTTTGATCTTCTCATTTGGAGTGCAAGTTTTGAAATCATGATCTTGTGTACAATTGGCCTCTCCTCAATATATCTTCTACCTTTCACCAAAAAAAAAAAAATGTTCTGAAAAATTGGAAATGGGCTGTGAATGTGGAGAGGGAGGGCCTACGCTATGGATGGGCCCATTAGGCCATACACCCACTTTGGTTGGCCCAAGAGGGCCCACTAAGCCATCAAAGCCAACATTTGTTGTCATCCAAAGGGAAATGACCAAAATGCCCTGTTAGTTTTCCTCATATTTCCTCATTTCCCCCTCTCCCCCCTTGACCAAACACGCCTCCTCTCATTCTCTCTCATTCCCAGCTCTTTTTCTCTCTTTCCCTCTTGATTGGTGTTGCTGTGAACCGCCATCCACTACTGCACTCTTTAGCCACTGCCCTCACCGTTGTGCCGTGCAGTCACTCATCCTTGCTGCACCACCATCACGCGGTTCCTTGGTCATGAGTCATGCTCGTGCCGCCATTCACCTCACGCCATAGCTCACTTGCTTGTGAGCTGTCGTTCACCTCACTATGAATCGTTGTTCACCACTCCTTGCCATTGTCACTTGTTGTGTCGTGCTGCCTCATGCCTTGCTGTCCAACTCACCGTCCATCACCGCCTCACACGGAGTCATACCTCATGCTATATTGTCCACATCGCGAAACTTGCAGTAGCCACTCGCCATCAAACCTTGATCCAAGCCGTGAAAAACTTAACCCTTGTTTTAGGGTGGTAGTTATGCTTAGGGGATTCATTTAAGGTTAATAATAGTCAATTGTGTGGTCAGTGGTTTAGGGTCACAAACTATCTTGATTAGTGATAACTGCTAGTGATAAGCTATCATGATTACTGATATTTGGATGTGATAAGCTATCGTGATAGGTGATAATTAGATGTGATAAGCTATCATGGTAAGTGATAATTAGATGCGATAAGCTATTATGATTGTGATAAATGCACATAATATTGTAATTTCTAAAGTACTATTTGCTTACTAAATTCTAATTTAACGGTAATATGTGCTTATAAAATCCTCATTTTGAAAATGATAGGCACTGATGGCACTCTATTTCTTTAAATGATAAGTGCTTGTAAAAGGTTATTTTGAAAAGTGAGTTGCTAAATTGTTAATTGAAATCAAGGTGTGAAGTTATATATCATCAGTTTGATGCATGATCATTTTGGTGGATGATTAATCATAATGGGCTGATCACGTGGCGTTATTTCATAACATCTTTGTGTACGAATATTGCTAGTGTATGATGACACTTTTTCATTGGTGAATGAGAAAGATAAAGATTGGTTTGAGTGATTTGTGTGCTAGTGCGATCACATAATGGCTCCATACTCGTATGATTACGAGGGACGATGCCCAATGGATTTCGGATGCCCCCACATCAACGGGATGCCATTCATGGATGGATTTCGGAATAAAACTCCTCAATTAGAATGCCTTCTTTGAGTGAGGTCGAGATGTTGCCATACCTGATGGAGCGAGACTATCGACTGTGGCCAAGAGCGGTTGTAAAAATCTAGAATTATGGTCACGAAATAGCATGATAGTATGGGATGCCATGCGATTCTGGTGATGCTAACTGTGCAAAGTGCATGAGTGCTGAATGCATATTTTAAGAGTGATGCTATAGCTTACACACATGTATCATGGATTTATATGAGTTGCATGAGACACGTGTGAATTACATAGCATTTTGGTAGTTTGCATGGTATGTAAATTTGTATACTTGTGTTAGGACTCGAGGATCGTAGGTCAAGGTAAATCCCTTCCTGTGATAGTTAAGGTAAATTTAGGCTTTGCTACTAATCCGTGATCAATTATTACGCTGCATGTTTAGGGCTTCTCCAGGGCGAAGTACCTTCCTACTTGAGGATCAAGGAGTTTACTTACTTGTCCGCTTCGCCATATTCGCTTTGGAGTATGTCATGCCACAACCCTTAGATGCACGACAACCCTCTTTCTTTTCACTCATTCAATTGCGATGTCCCAAGAGGTGTTGATGACTCATTCATTTTTACTTTCAACTATGCACAAGCGGAAATAGAAATAACACCACCCAATCATTCACAAGGGGATAGCATACGACACCTTTTAGAACGAACTTTCTTTTATATATGACACACGCATTAACCATCACACACCAACTGTCTTACATCAAAAGCTTGGCGATACATACGTCCATGAAGCGGATTCTTTCAGCTTTGTCCGGGTTTTGATGGATTTCATATGGCTTCATGTCAATGGGATACTTTTTGCGGATAGATTTCAGAACAAATCTCCTTAATTAGACTAATGCCTTCGAGTTAGGTCGAGACGATAACATGTTTAATGGGGTGGGACGATGCTCGGCTGTGCCTATTACGCCTCAACCATCAAATGCACAAGAACCCTCTTTTTCTTTGGTCATTCAATTCCAACGTCCTAGGAGGCATCATCAACCCATTCATTTTATCTTTTGATTATATGCAAGTAGAAGTAGAAATAACAACACCCAAAGGCTTAGCCATGCGCACGTTTGCAAAGCGGGTTCCTTCATGCTCATCTAGAAGGGGTTGGCGCCTAGCACCTCAAAACTATGAGAGCGACCTCAAAAAGTGGTATTCCCTTTCCATCTATTACACGTATGGGTTATAGTACAACGACTTAGGCTTGGGGTACGACTTTGAATCTGGGTTCACCTCCGAGTCAGTGACCTCACCATGGGGGGGGACCATAACCATGGGGTCCCAAGTACCACCCCTAGATTTCCCGCATGGTGGTCCATTAAATCCCTAGGGAGGGCTCTAGAGCTATCCTCTAAACAAAACGTACTAGACCTCAAACCTATGGGGCACCGGGTTAGGTAGCCCCTCATCTACCCAGATGGTGGACACGTACTTTTCGTAAATAGTGTAGGTACCCTTGATTCGGTATTGGGTCACCCAAGAGTCATGGTTGATAGGTACCTAAAAGCGAACATGTCAGAATTGGCTAGTCATGACGAGGGCCTCAAACATTTAACAACAATGAATGAGATATACTTAGCAAGTAAACTCCTTAATCATTGCATAGGAAGGTATTTCACTTCGAAGACACCCTCAACATGCAGTTTAAATATCGAAGACAAATCAATAGCAAGGCCTAAGCCTTGCCTCTACTATAACATGAGGGGATCTACCTTACCTACATTCCTCGAGTCCTATCACAAGCATACAGATCCACAAACTTCTTATTTCATAGGCAAGATTAATCGAGGATGTGCATGCCATTTAAGCCACTAAAATGCCATGTAATTCATGCATGTGTCTCATGCATCTCATGTAAATCCATGCCAAACATGCTCAAGCTATAGCATTACTCGCAAGTTATGCATTCGACAGTAATGCACTTTGCACATGTGGCATCTTGAGAATCGCATAGCATCCTATATGTCACATCCTGACCTTTGGACATGTGACAACCCTCTTTCTCGTTGGCCATTAAATTGTGATGTCCTTGGAGGTGTCATCAATCCATACAAATTTGATGAATGAAAATTGTGAGAATTCCTCTTCTTGAGTGAACTTCTTTGGAGAGTGGATACTCATTTCGGTCTCTTTATCCTTGGAGCGTAGATCACTCCTTAGTGGTGAGCAAAGAAGCCTTTTATCTTTGGCTGGTGGAATCTTTTGGCCTTGGTGGTGAGCTTCTCCTATCCTGTAGTCCTTTATCCTTTCCTGATGGAAGCTTTAGGCCTTGGTGGTAAACTTCATAGATCTCGATCCTCTTCTTGGGTTGGTAGTGTGGCCTTTATAAGATCTCGATCCTGTACACCTTCGAAGGAGATCGTTTTATCTTTTCTTATTCCCCTTTGTTTCTTCACCGTATACACTACTCCATACACTTAACCAAAAAAATCCCAAAAGAAAAAAAAAATTCCACTCTGGAATCACTCGCCCCATCACGCATCAAACCAAACCGACGGTCCGACCACCCTGATTTGATATCTTGATATCAATTTGCTTTGCACTATGTCCCACCTACGTTTCTTAAAAATTAAGGTGTTAGATGAGTCCATTTGAGTTTCCAAA
Organism: Eucalyptus leucophloia subsp. euroa; assembly: GCA_017140325.1. Taxonomy (NCBI): domain Eukaryota; kingdom Viridiplantae; phylum Streptophyta; class Magnoliopsida; order Myrtales; family Myrtaceae; genus Eucalyptus; species Eucalyptus leucophloia. The sequence continues at coordinate 25,257,468 of CM029473.1, read as the reverse complement.
GTTGATACCTAATTTTTTGTCGACGCGTTGAAAATGGTAGCATCGAGATTAGGGCCTTTGATTGTGACGGAGCCCGTTTCCTGATCAAAAAGTGTGGGTTTCATTTCTTTTTGACTTTATGATTTTTAAATGAATTTCTACTCATTTCCAACAAAAACTTGGAAAGTCAAATGGTTAACTTTTAGGTTGACTTTTTTATTATCCATTTCGCTTAAAATCAACCCCGAGTCAAAAGTTCACTGTTTTGCACAACAAGATGTCAAATGTTTTTAATTTCACACCAGCCAAATGGATTTTTGAAAATTTCAAGGATTTGACTCAAAAATCAACCTTTTAGAACCTTTTTTTTTTTTTCAAATATTTCTATTTTAGGTTCAAAGTTGACCAAACATAAAATTACTTTTGTTGTATTACAATTTGGTTTAGATACTTTTGCGACATTTAGTCTAAGAACTAATTGTCATCCACTCGTTCATTCAATGTCGAGAATTGTCATGTCAAAAGGTGAATTGCCATTCTAAGCCCTAACTAGAAGGTCTAAATTGATGCTTCATTATTTGCAGAAAACGCATTAGTATTCCACTCATTTTCTTGAGTTAAGTTCAAATCTGGGATCCTTTTTGAGAAATTCACTCGAAAAGCCCCTAATTTGAGGAATTTTATTCTCTTGAATATACGCAAATCAAATTATTGAGTTTCAATCGAGAAAATTTAAGTTGATCTATTCAAGACTAAGGTTTAATTTCATGAATCTACATCCAATTTCAATAGTAGACGTTGACTCATTTTTTACTAAAGTTTCGTGACGTCAATTTAACATCAATTTGGGTGTAATAAGTTATCTTAAGGATGGGCAATTAGTCCAATAGGTATTTTGCTTTATTAATCAAATTTAAATTCAATTAATTAGCGATTTTGAGCAAGAGATCACAAAATTGCCCGTTTTGGCCCATAATGTTCAATTGTGTGTACCGATGGTTCAAGTTTGATATTCTTCAAGATAATCAATCAATTAGGTCATTCGAAAGTTACAAAAATCGCACTTAAGTGGTTTAATTGGCCTAATTCGATTGACTTTAGCCCGTTTCTCTTCAATTTGGTTCTTGATGGACCAAATTGTATAAATTTTGTGCTACGAAGCGTCTTGAAAAGGGTGGTATCCCTCACGCGTCTAGCACGTGTCCAACTCAATATACCATAGCTTAGGCTTGGCTAGTCACAATTAGGGCCTGAGAAAGGTTAAACGACAAGGAGTGAGATAAATTCAATGATTGAATTTCCTAGACCTCACGTAGGGAAGTCATTCACCTCAAAAGCACCCTAAATGTGTAAGTTATCTATCGATGGCAGATCAATAGCAAAGCAACCTCTACTTTGCCTTAACTATAACATGAACGGTTATTCCGTTTCCTCAAAGCCATCAATATGAGCATAAAAACAATTTTTGAAACACCTTCTACACTCAGAAGCCAAACAGAAAAAACGTGCAATATAACAGCTGGCAGCATGGCTCATGGTGAGGCTTGGCGAGGCTTGGCGGTGGCTGGTTAGTGCTTAGGAGCCCACAACAAGGCCAAAACAACCAAGGGACAGTGGCATGAGGTGGTGAGGACAACGGTTCAGCCGAGAGAGAGAGAGAGAGAGAGAGAGAGAGAGAGAGAGAGAGAGAGAGAGAGAGAGAGAGAGAGAGAGAGAGAGAGAGAGAGAGAAATGAGAGAATGAGAGAGAAAAGGGGTGGCTAAATGAGCTAGGGGAGAAAGAGAAAGATTGTTGCACAAGTTTAGGCCATTAGATGGCCAAGATGTATCCTTGCTCCGCAAGACAATAATGGAGAGCCAAGTTTGCTTCTTACTTTACTTCCTCCCCAAGTTCGATTTAATGCCATTTATTGCACATTAAATGAACTCATCATGCCTAAACTAGAAAATAGAATACGTAGGCTTCTAGGTAGGATAGGCTAGCATGCCATCATTTTCTCTCTCCTCTCATTGGGCACCCATTTCTTGTTTTATTAGGCATAAAGGGCAAAATAGTAACTTCACAAGCTCTGGGTACTGTTCACGCACATGAGCATTAATGAGGGACTTGAAAAGACCAAAAAGGGCTTGGGTAGTACATGGGCTCATTTGGGCCGCCCACCTTGGGCGTAAGGCCCATTGGGCCGCCCTTCTGGGGTCTAGGGGCCCATAGGGCCCAATTGTGGGCCTAGGCCCATATGGGTCCTCATCCGTGGCCCATTTCCATATTTCCTAATTTTTATGTCCCATCGATGAAAAATCGAGTTTTTGCCCTGAAGTGGCATTCTCAACATTTTCGTGGCCTATCGATCTCTATTGCAATCTCGCTCTAAAGATTTGCTACTATTATAATCTCATTCTGAAAATTGAGGTCAGATTGAGAATGTCATAGAGGTGAATGGAGGTGATTGGGCAATGACTAGTAGTGGTGATGTGTGAAGGAAGGATCGGGATTTGGGTGTGATAGCATTTTGAGAGACTAGGCTTTGAAAATTGGAGTGAAAGTTTGAACAAAGAACAATTAAATATTTTTATTATTAGGCTTTCGACTTGACGATGACTTTCATGTAAAGATTAGTGCACCTTCTCGATTCAGTTAAAGGTAAACTGTTCACGTTGATATATAGGCACATCATGAAGAATCTTTCCTTTGTTGCCGGGCTCAAGTGGGCTGAGTCGGAATCAAATGTGAAACTGCTAGGAACTCTTAAGGGTGTTAATTTAGTATGCCCACTTTCTCTAAACCGAGTTGACCTATCAAATGGGTAGGTTGAGTCTCGTTTAGATTGGGTCGGGTTTGAATCGAGTCATAAATGATCCAACCCAAATTGATTCATTTAACATATTTATGACTCATTTATCGTAGTGCGAAATTCTTGACACATACCCGACTAAACCCATGCGCAAATCATACCCAACTAATTTAACTAAACCTAAGAAAGGTATTTTCTTTTTTTCTTTCTTTTTTTCTAAATTGGTATTGCTAAAAGCACTTCCATGCAATACAAATCTATGACAATTTTTATATTTTTGTTAAAATAAATAACTCTTGTTTATTTTCGGGACAATATTTTTTTTGTTTTTGTGTAAAATCTGAAAATAAATTAGAAAATATTTTCTACTGTTTGGTATAAAAATATGATTAAATTTTCTTAATGTGACTCCTTTTAATATTATTTATTTTTTTTAAAATCAAAATTTATTTTTATTTAAAAAATAGAATTTTTTATTAATTTTTATTTATATATTAAAAAATATATAGTTTTTGATTATTTCTTTTACTTTTTCTCTTTTCTCCTTTCTTGTTCTCTTTTATCTTTATTTTTGCTTTTTGCTTCTTCGGCTGGTCACCATGATGACCATAGCTCATCCGATCCGGCGAGCTTCGAGTCTCACTAGACATTGACGAGGCCTCCGCCTCACTAGATCGACAAACTCAAGCTTGCCCAACACCGATGAGCTCGAGGCTCGAGGCTTGAGCCTCGCCAATCGTCAGCAATCTCAAACCTTGCTAATCATCGTGCCGACCATTGGTTAAGGAAGATGGAAGAAGAAAGGGGAAAAAAAAAAAGAGAAATATAAATAATAATTATACTTTCGATTTTTACAAAACATATTTTTATAAGGCTAAAGAGGGAAAGAATAAGTATTAGCCTAAGGTTGAAAATGAGTTCTAAGTCCAACCCATTTACAACCCATTTATTTTAAGTTTCTAATTTTTAAACCCCTTAAATATTCTTTCCAAGATATAAGTGACCTGTTTATAGCTCATCTATATTTTAAATGGATCATATATGGATTTAAGACTCATTTTGACAGATCTAATCGAGAGGATCAAATCCTTTATAATAGAACATTCAATAATTTGATGAAGGATCAAAGTTTTTCAAAACACCTAAATTGACAACTCAAATTAGCCTAAGCCACGAGTTCATTGTCAAATATTTATCAGGGGCATCGGTTGCATTTGAGTAGTCCCCAAAATGGATATTTATTTAGCATGTAGTCGCCAAGTGAGGCTATTTTAGTACCATCAAGCTAGCCTCGATACTACCGAGCTTCATGAATGACACTTCAATCTCTAAAACCACAATAATAATAACCTAAGTGGATCTATTTGACTAAATCATTCTCCACTTTAAACAGCTCAAAAAAACAAACATCTCATTAATATCTAATGTTATAATTAGTTTTATCTACCATATCATATCATATGTATAAAAAATTCATGCGATAGAACCTCGCCTAGACCAACCGAGTTATCCTCGTAAGGTGTAATTAGGCCAACGGAACCCTATTACAAGTGCCCAAACACCCTATCCACCTAAGATTCTTTGCCACTAGTGGCTTAGGAGATTTTGTTTGGACGTTGGACCACATGAATATGATCTATCACTGCCATTGATCATGTGGGTCTTAATCTGGATCCAAAATGCAGGACTCCCCAATCAACAACTAAAATAATGTGCCCGAGATCATATGAGTTTTTTCTCAGTTGCACCAGCCACTATCAGAGCCACTAGAAACACAAGGCTGAACAGATGCGATGTGCCACAACAAACAAAACAAATGACGAAAGACTTTCTTTCCTGGGCCACAGAGTTAGCACCCACCAACTGTACTTACTTGGCTTTCTCTTCTCTTAGGAAGTGGGAGCCACCACCCGATGTTAATAGGACCTTTCTTTGGTGGAGCCGTTTAGTCCTTTACTTTTTTCTTCCTATTCAACAAAGGGACAGGTTGAGGGTATTATGCATAGAATGAAATGGTGGCTCTCGTGGACAACCTCATTACCTTCCTTTCCATCAAGGGAAAAAGAAGCAGGATACGATTTGAGCCATCTTCTCAGACGTTGGTTTTGTGTGTGGCTCTCTTTTCTTATCCCTACACAACAACTCTTCTTTCTCCCTCCCATAAACCCTCTCCATATATACCATGCACATATCCTCCGCTTCGCTTCTACTAGTATTTTCACGATTCACAGGATTGCAAGAGAATGTCAAATCACGAGAATGGACTACCCGAGGACCTGTTCTCAATTGAATTCAAGCTCCCCGACTTGCTGCTCAACAACGCGGTCCGGGACTGCATTTGAGGATTGAAAAGGAGTGGGACTCCCTTCAGCAGTCGGCATGCCAAACGGCTGCAGGAAGAGCCCTGTGGAAGCATGTCATTAACGATCCTTTCGCAGATGTGCTTGCGGGAGAGACATATCTGAGGAGTCTCCATGAGAAGATAAAGAAAGACTGCACGAACAATGCTCGTGAAATTTCTGGAGTGATTCTTGCAGTCCGGACGTTATGGTTTGATTCAAAACTCGAAGCTGTTGTCAATTCTTTCGATGGTGGAGCAGCGCAGGTGGTGTTCCTTGGTGCAGGTTGGTAAACCACTATTCTCCGCATTCCAATTTCCAATGTAGTACTTCCTCATTTGCACCAAATCCCCCCTAAGCTCACGAGTTTTGAGAGAAACTCAGAATTCTGTTTCTAAAGAGGGCCAAACAATGATAGGTACAGAGTATTAGCCCTAGGCCGCAAGCATAGACCACATCACTTTTCACTCGACTTGGGTCTTGAACTGATGAATCCTTCTTTAACATTGTAAGTAGTATGCTTCCATAGCAAACATTCTAGTCACATAAAAAATGAGCTGTGAACTACTGATTGCCAGGAACCAACAAAATAATTTATCGAGTACTCACGGCGAGGTGAGAATACCTACAACTGCCATGAAAGGGTGAAATATGCCTAACTCTTGCAATAGGAACCCCCATATACAAGAGAATCAATTCAAAACAAAGCATTCATGCATAAAGCTTCCACCTATTATGGTGGACATAGGTGGTTTCGCATTAATTGGAGGGGGAATTTTCATTAACTGACAGTATGTATACAGGAATGGATGCAAGGGCGTACCGTCTAAGCTGCTTGAGCAAAAGTGATGTTTTTGAGGTTGATTTTCCAGATGTCCTGCAGGTAAAGGCTGCCCTAATAAAGGCAGCACTAGAATCCCCAGATGATCATTATGAATTAAAGGTGATAGCAAAATCCTTGACCAGAGTAGCAGCTGACATCAGGGATGATGTCTGGCTGGAAAAGCTTCAGGAGTCAGGGTACATGCCAGAGAGGAACACGGTGTGGGTCTTGGAAGGATTACTCTATTATCTTCCCCAATCACATGCCATGCAAGTACTGAAGATGATTGCAGACAAGTGCAATTATACAAAGACGGTCCTCTTAGCAGATTTCATGAACAAACCGTCCACCACACTCTCCAGTTCCACCTTCCAGTTTTACAGCGACTGGCCAGACCATCTACTCCCATCTCTCGGGTTTTCTGATGTCAACCTTTCACAGATTGGTGATCCAGATGCCAACTTCGGGCTCATGCATGATCCCTTAAACCTGTTCAACAAGCTTCGCAGTTTGCCTCGGTCAGTACATATCCACCCTGAAGATGGAACACCATGTCGTCGCTTGTACTTGGTGCAGGCTTTCGGTTCACCCAACTGAAGATTATCTTTAGCGATAGACTTGGGGTACATAAATTATAGGCAATGACTCCAAAGTATAGACATTATTTGCAGCTTTAAGTAGGAATGCAAAACCTGATTGAACTGCAACCATGAGATCAGTTTCTGGCTACATGACTCATCCCCATAAAAATACAGCCAAGTTGCAATTAGAAAATGCTCAATTTGTCATGGAGAAACACAATTTAGAGAATAAAATATACAGGCCACGATACCTTTTCTACTTCTCTAAAATTTTAACATCACTGAGAAACTTCGATTAGAAAGAAATCATTCCCCACAGACCAAAAGGGCATTAACTTTCTTCAACTAGAAGCAGCGATATACAAGGCCAACGGAAAAGCAAATGAGTGACTTCATTGTAGAGGAGGAAAACATTAGATAATTACCACCTAAAGAAAATTCCGAATGCAATGAAAAATCTAACTTGCTAACAGTCCTTATAGTTGGATGATGCCAACTTGAGATTAAAATTCATGTCTCAGTAACAAAATTCTCGCCTTTTTCATGCCATTCTTCAGTAATCATAGCCATCAAGAAGATCACTTAATATGACTAAGAAGCAAACAGCACATCTAGCATATCTTGCATTATTTCAATATATCCGCCCAAGGGTAAGAAACAAATTCAAGACAAATCCATATACCTTAAGATATTGCATTTACATTAATATTCATCAGTTCCATGAAAAAATGACAAGGAATGAAGTGAGGCTTTTTCCTTATGAATCACATTGTTAACAAACAGTTATACTGAAATGAAAAGGTGCAATACGTCCAACACAGACAGTAAGTACTGCTGTCTATTTTACCAAGAAAACAACAGAACCACTGTCTAAGGCCGAATATCTCACTGAATAACTTTTGATAAAGTGTTTCTACAAAGGGATTAAAGAGGAGTTTAAAAATAAGTCTGGGAAAAATGCATCAGCTATTGCCTCTGATTCTTCATAGTCAATTTACCACATTTTTAACCAGACAGTAATACATAATTTACTCACTGGTCCAAGCAACAAAACGAACAATTGTTACAATGTGGGTAAAATCACATGATGTACCATGAAAAATCTTTGCCCTGGCCCGGTGGTGCAATGAGGCGCAAGCAGAAAACATATAGTCATCTCTTAATTTATTGGAAAATCAAAAAGTGGCAGACTATGCAAGTAGGCTGTTTCTTTTCATGTCATTGTTACAATATTCTTAAAAATGGGAAGAATGTATATGTTAATTTGATGAAATAAGAAATTGAAAGGGAGTACATGTTTTTACTCTCCCACGCAAATAACAATGAAAATCACTGAGGACCATCTTCTAGATTTCCACTATTTTGTGTGTTGCAATCAGATTCATAAGCTAAATCTGAAAGCTTCAAGTGAGATCTTAATGCTGAATAGAGCCATATGCTCATATTTCAAGGCAATCCTTGATGCCCTGCTCGAATTTGTCCAGAGAAGATATGGTATCCGTGAGCGCATCAGCAACTCTTGCTCTGCAGCAAAAGATCAATAAACTGTAAAAAAGGTTTATGCAGTGATTCGAAGATCTTCAAGCTAACAAAAGCATTCTGCAGAGTTGTTTAAAATATACTGAATTCAAACAGACTAGAAATGCCAGGAGTAGGCTTGTGAGCAGAAATCCAAGGGCAAAGACAACAACTGCCTCTGGGTGCATGTGCGTGCATGTGTGTGCATGTGCAGCATGTTGCATTGTTAAGAAAAGCTGAGAAATATAGAACTCATTCAGATTTTCAGGACTAACAAACTTAACTTTCATACTGCCAGCATTTAGTGTTCTGGAGAGAGACATACCTATAGGTAGTGTCTTGAAGATCACTCTTGCTTGTCAGATCATTCAGAGATGAGAAAGATCTACAGAAGGTAAAAAGAAGACAGAGAAAAGGTAAAATGAACCAAAGTACCAAATCATGAAAAAGAACCACAATACTATTGCTAAAGTAGGACTTCTCTATTCATATGGATCACTTCAAACATTAGAAAGACAGAACTGTTCCTAAACATGTGCAGATCTTCTAATTAGGTGGTGGCAGATGCTCTCCTTCCCACCTCCCCTATTGTTTTGGCGTATGATTAGTCTGGTTCTTCTATACAAGTATGACATCCGCTCCAAATCTTTTTCCAGTCTTCGACGACGGCATGGGCTAAGGAGCCATCTAAATATAAAACTGAATTTCCTATATACAGGACTCCATATGCCTCATACTAGAGATCAGAAAGCCAACACTTCTGCCAATTTCTCAATACTTGTTATTTGCGTTGCTATTAGTGAAGTTAGCTCATCCAATAATCTTTCGACATATCTCCACCTGAAGAGTTCTGTGCAATGTCTAAGTTATAGCTTATAGGTAGAGGGTTCTTGGGAAGAGAAATGCCAAAGATCCTTTTAACTTCTGCTAAAACGGTATACCTACTAAGTGATAAGTCAAATATTGTTATTTTTCATAAATACTTTTTATTTATTGGTAAAAGAAGCTGATGCTGATAACCGCTGCTGTTGATGCAAAATAGAGTTCCCGGCCCTCTAAATGTGATGTATCAAAGATACTATGGATGCCTAACCAAACCATTCCAACCACATCTTCTATGGATCTCATAAATTGGATAATAAAATATTGAATAAAAAATACTGATGTCTCACCACGTCATTCAGTAATTATCCTGACAGTTCACAGAGACTAGTAATGACACATAATAAGATTGGTTGGACCACAAACAGCATAACTAGAGTGACCACCATGTCATAACCATTTTTTCTTTTTATCAGCAGCTAGAGTAAATGTATCAATTTTTGCAGTCATTTGGAGCACCAAATGTAGAGAGAGTATCTTCCTGGTCTGTTGGAGCTTTGATCTTCCAAGAAGATAGTCAAATGCAACAAAAGCTATAAGATCAGACCTTTCAAAAATAGATGTTTCTAAGATAGACTACAGAAAACCAACTGAATTAAGAACTGTTTCTGTTTACTCTAATGCCTATCTCTCCTATAAATGTTGTCCCATATGGTGGTGCACAACTTTTCATGACAATCAAGTGTGGGGAATCTGAATTCGCTTGCAACACAAGTCATCCAGTTGAGAATGATAGGTGGAAGAGCTAAAATTTGATCATCACATTTTTTTAGTTTCCTACGCACAATTAGTCTAGTATTTTCATACTCACTAAGAAAGAAGCCACTGCCAAACCTGAAAAGATAAGGTACCTAATAAGATGATCAAGCATAGCTTCAGCTTCTAACTTTACAGGGTCCTTATCAGCAAGCAAAGAAGCTGCATTCTTCACAATCAACTTGAATGTGCAGACCTGTTCAGTGCATCAATTAAGCTCACGATTTGGATAAATTGGAGGCAAAATTGTCATAGCACCTACCACAGTTATCCATCAATTACTTAGGACAAACATCTAAAATCTTCAAACGAAAAGCAGGATTAACAGGCTACAGGACAAACCTCTACTCCTGTATTGGCTTGAAAAGCAACGAACGAATTTCTGTCCTCTGCAACGCAGTCCCTAGCAGCTGACCTAAACAAGCTCTGAACTTCCTCCAAATCATCACTCGTACTCTCAGAAGCCTTAACTACAACAGATTTTTCGACTCAAATAAACAGGAAATCAACCTTCTAAAGCAACAGGATAAGAAATCAACGACCCAACCGAACTGAGAATGAGGTAAGCCGCGCGCAGGCTCTCTCGAGAGGCATCAATCGGAGCCAAGAGAAACTTGGAGGACTTCTTCTTCTGCTCTTTCAGCCACTCCTTCGGTCCTGCTGAATTTTCACGTTCCTCGAGAATTACGGATAGAATTTGAAACTTTAAGCAGCCGCAATCAACAAAAAGCCTTCGCTCAATTCAAATCGTAAGAGAGAAGAGAGTACAGATTCCGATGGAGAATGCAGCTGCTGGTTCAGGCCGAGAGAGGGAGGGCAAGAGAGAGAGGAGCGAGAGAAAAACGGCGTCTCTGCGAGCAATGCCGTTTAGGAGGTGAAGGCGTCCATGGTGCTTGTCGTCACGAGGTGTGAGTGTTTGCAGCTTTTGGTTCGGTGGTTTTGGAGGGGAAAGAGTGTGTGAAGGAGGGGCTAAAGTAGTGGCAATGGAGGAGGTGAGGCGGTGCAGAGACGGCGTCATGGTGGTCGATGAGTTTTTTCTTGCCGGTCTCAGAAAGTGAAGCTCCGGTCGGTGGGAGAGAGGTAGTTGACGAACCGGGAGGCCGACACGTGGCAATCGGTGCAGCTAGGAGAACCCCCTAGTTCTTTTTTTTTTTTTGGTCGAAACCCCCTAGTTCTTAGTGCTTTTTTTTGTAGCCACCCTATTTCTAAAAATAATTTATTCTCATAAATAATTTTATTCTATTTTATTTTCTGGACAAGCGTCTAATCAATTGAAAGTTTTTGATAACTATTAAAAATTTATATTTCCGAAATAGAAATGTATTTAGTACGACTTTTAAATTTTTTTGTGACTTAAAATTTCTTTTAATTTTATAATAATTTTACTTACTTTACTCTTTTAATCTTTAAATAAATTTATTATATAAATTTATTTCTTAATTATTCTATTATAGTTGTTAATTTTATTATATAATTTTATCATATTTTTAAGGGAAAATTTAAAAATAAGACCAAGTTCATAAGGGTGCATCGGTGAGGGAAAGAAGGAGAACAGCCCCGCCGTGAGCACGCCTGCTGCCGCCATCAACGCCACCCAGCGTCACCGTCGATTGAGCCATGCCCGAAGTCCACAAGTTGCCGTTTTGCTTGCTGTGGCTGCGTCGGACTTAAGGTAAGTGAAAGTCCATTGATCTACATTATGTTGTGCTGTGGTTGTCTAGTGAAGTGTAATAGATTTGGAGATGCTTGGATTTTGATGCTAGATGCTGGAATTCGAAAGAATTGAAGTAGTTCCCTTGGACTAGCAAATTGTTTCATGGAAAAAAAAAGCTTGACCTTTGGCGACTCCGTGAATTTGACTTTGTGGCGTTGATCAAAGTTGTATATGACTTATACGATGGATGCGGTGAAATTTAGCATATCATATGACATCAAAAATATATGAGGCTTTATAAACTCATTGAAACTTTTGACATTATTTCATCAAATGCTATTTTCAAAATGAGACATATATGTATATATGATGATGTTGAAGATACCGTCGGACGGCTGAGTCGACGATGCCTCAGGAGTATTGTACATAAATCCGGATGGAAGGGGCAACCATTTTCATGGCAAGCCCTGGTTGTGGCTCGTGATGCCAGGCGGGGTGCGAGATGCTCGGAGGTGGGTGCCAGAGGCCTCACAATGCTAGGTTGGATGCATAAGCCGAGAGGGATGCAAACACTGGTCCCTAGGAAAATGAGATTCTTTTGAATATCAACATCGGAAATAAATCATGTGCATGTGTGTGCATTTGACATGGTACATGAATTGTCTATGAATTTTGAGTTGGTAATATTTGGCATTGAAAATGTAATTATTAAGGCATGGAATAAACCTTATGGATATATTTGCATGATTGTATAGATGATATGTGCATTTCACATGAAATCTTGCTTGTCTGACTTGTTGCATTGTGTAGTTTCGTGGAACTTTTATTGCTGAGTGGTTGCACTCACCCCTTTTGGGGACTAACATTTCAGACTAGGAGATATGCTCTATTACCAGTCACCCCCAGCACATTCTATGGTATACCGACCGATGTCGAGTGTGAGTGTATGGAGCATCATCACCGCGAGATACTGGGGTTTTTGTTTGTGTGCGGGTTCTGGTGTTGTATGACGTTGGTTCGCCCGCCGGCACAGTCATTTAGAAGTTTCTGTTTGTGCACATCCGCCGTGGTGGGATCATGCTGGGGATGTTGCCGTCGCCGCTAGCTGACGGATCAGGCTGGGTGTGACGGGTAGCAGATGAAGCTTTTTGGACTGCCAACACTTATTGATAAACTCATGTATAGGACTTTCGAAAAGAAAGAAAAAGGGAAGTCGGTTATCTTTGTGTATATAGCCGAGCTTAGAAAAGCCTTGGCCTTTTGATGTACCGACTCATGATGTCCATCACGTTATGTAAATAAAAGTGTTTGGCTCTAACTTATATGAAATGTGTAGTTGGTGTGCATTGCTTGCATTATATGAACTGCGCTGGGATCGATCTAACTGATATAAACCCCCAAAACTTATGCATCCATTATAATTCTATGGTATGTGAAGTGATATATTATCAAGGTAACCGAACTGTGGCGACCCTAACGGATCGGGGGCCGTTTCGGGGGTGCCACATTCAAGCTGCCCACTTAGGCTTAGGCATATTTGGGCCATCCATGATGGGCTTCTGCCCATGGGCTGCCTAATCATGGGCTTCAACCCATTGGGTTGCCCAACATGGGCTTGGGCCACTTAGGCCCTCTCCCATAGCTGTTTCCACTTTTCCAAACTTTTGTGTCCCGCTGGTGAAAAACTTAGTTTTCATCTCGGGGTGACATTTTCGGCTTTTTCTTTTTTTTGTGGGGGGGGGGGGGGGGGGGGGTCTACCAATCCTTATTGTAATCTCATTTGAAGATTGGACGCCAACGTAATTCTGTTCTAATAATTGGGGTCAGAATGCGGATGTCACCAGCGACAGAGACGAGTCGTAGCCTTTGTTTCTAGGCAATTGACGCCACACGTTTGACATCCTCGACCCTATTCAGGATATGATAAGGGGTTTGCTTTTAACAATGCGCCATTACTAGAGTTAAACTTTGAATTGGTTCACGAACCATTCAAGAGTATTAAACTTATTGGAAAAAGACAATTCAGAATTTCAATGCGCATAACTAGAGAACTCAACCATGGATTGACAATTTGATAATTAAGATCAATGATAGACAATCTTAAGCCATTTCAAGCCAATCCAGGAGTGGTTATAGATCGTTTTGATAATAGTATATAATTGGATTATGGGTGATTATGCATGATTACTATATTAATTGCAAACAATCCTAAACCAATTCCAAATGACCGTGTATTTCGGAACAAGCAATTGACTCCTCACGATTACATGACAACCGATGATCATCCATGGACTGAAAGGAGCTTAACTGTGGATTAACATCGAATCAACCTCAGGTCGAACTCACGAAACCCGTAATAGGCGCTCCTTGGTTTTAAGTATGCTAAAGCCACATTTGATCAATTTTGACCGTAAAATTCTAATCCGTTTATGGGTGCTGGACTTTAGAAGATTAAGAGGCAACCATTGGACATTGCTTAATCAAATTCCTTATTTATCGGTAAATCCCTAATTTTTGGATATTGGAAGTCCAAAGGGGCCCACGAATTTGGAAAGGCCCAACGGGCTGCATTTCTTTTAAAATTCGGCCATAATGGCTGAATAGTGGAAATTATAATTTTTCCCTTTGAGGCCAGTTTGGGCTCAATTAGGCCCATTATGTGATTAAGGCCCAAAATGGATAATCAAGCCGAAGCTTAAAGACAAGCCCATTAAGACAATTAGACCATTTTGGGCTTGGCCCATGTGCATGAATAGTGCACGTGAACAGTAACCTAACTTCTAGATGGTTTTGACTTTTGTGGCAAGATGGAGGGATGAGATTCCTTCTTGCTCACCAAGGTAGAATGGAGGGCAAGATGTGTTCTTGCTCACCAAGTTAGGACATTAAGTCAAGGAGCATTAAAAGGCCAACTTCTTCCCCAAGTTTCCTCTTTTTCCCTCATTTCTCTCACTTTTTCTCTCTACCCCTCCCTTTGAACGAATTTTCCTTCATCTCTCTCCTTAATCTCATACAATTTCTCTCACTTTTCCATCTTGGTTATGGTAGCTGTGAGCCATACTCCACCGTTCAGCTCGCCGGGCTACCCTTGCCACAAGATCTTGCCATGCCCTCGTTCCCGCGTGTTGGTCGTGTGTCCTTGTGCCATTGTTCCTTGATTGTTTTAGCCTTGCCACGTGCTGCCGACTGCCATGTGGCCACCACCATGCCTCACCACCCTTCACCGTGAGCCATCGCCATTCGTTAGCCTTGCTGCCATCGCTGCTCACCTTAGCCTAGATCCAGAAGTGAGTAGCTTCCTAAACCTTGATTCGGGCGGGAATTGCGCTTATGAGTAGATTTAAGATTGGTTTATGGTTAATGATGATTAGATTAGGTGATAAGTGGATTAAAATGATCAGTGGCGGTGATAGACTATCATGATAAGCAATAAGTAGAAGTGATAAGTTATCGTGGCAGGTGATAATTAGATGTGATAATTTATCGTGGTAGGCTATCATTAGATGTGATAAATTATCATGATAGGCTATCATTATAAGTTATCGTCGGATGCAATAAGCTATCTTGATTGTGATCGGTGCGTATTATATTGTGGTTTTTAATGCCATATGTCTTTACTATATCCTAACCTTAAGCATAGTATATGCTTATGCAATTCAAAAGTTGAAAAGGGTAAGCATTCAAAGCAATCTATGATTGTAAGCAATGAAAGACTATTTTGAAGCGTAATATGCCAAGATTGTTTGATTTGACACTGTCATTGAAAGTGACTTGTGATGTTATTGGATGTACCTGTTCTATGTGATGATTAGTATGTGTGGCAACGTTTTATGTGTGTTAATTGGAAGTAGTCTTTACACATATGTTCATTGTCCATGGTGAATGCGTGGATGCACGCTGAGTCAAATCTCGAGCCTCCGAGGCAAGATGTACAATGGCTCTTGGATGTGCATGGATGCACGCCGAGTCAAATCTCGAGCCTCCAAGACAAGATGTACAATGGCTCTTGGATGTGCATGGATGCACACCGAGTCAAATCTCTCTCTTGATTGACGATACTAAGGTGTATCATTCCCTAATCAAGTTCGGTACTAAATCGGTGATCATGTCACAACGGGTCGGTCCTTTCTTGGCCTCGGTGCAATGTTGAGACGTATCATCCCTGAGCTAAATTTGGTACTAGGCTGGTGATCATGTCATGATGGATTGATCGTTTCATGATCTCGGTGCAATTTCAAGGCGTATTGTTTCCAATCGGAATTGGACTTAGGTCGATGCTCAACGTATCATGTCAAACCACGGACTCTCATTTTGTGCTTGGCATATTTTATTGATGTAGTTTCGATAGATCACGAGACACACTTTGTTTGGCACGCCATTAAGGCATTCATACTTGACTAAAGAGAAAGATCACAATGAGCTTGATGCATATGATTATGTAGGGTAATAATTCTGTCTTGATGCATATGATTATGCGAGACAATGCCCAATTAAGTTCAGATGCCCTCAGGTTAATGCTACTCGCAGATAGATTTCAAAACGAAACTCCTTAATGAAATGTCGTCTTGAGGCGTATGAATATGCAGGATGTTGCCGTGCCTAATGGGGCAAGACAAGACAATGCCCCGTTATGCCGAATGACTACAAACCTTTAGGTTGGCGTTGGGCCCTGGGTGGTTGTAATAATCTGAAAGTATGGTTTTGAGAGTAGCATGGTAGTATGAGATACCATGATATTCTCAAGATGCCATGTGTGCAATGTTCATGAGTGCTCAATGCATAATATGAAAGTGATGTTATGACTTACACGAGTTTGGCATGAAGATATATGAGTTGCATGAGAGATGTGCGTGAATGAAATGTCACTTCAGTTACTCATGTTGCACATGCATGCTTTGATCGACCATGTTCATGAATTGAGACACATGAGGAAGTCCTACAGGTCGATGTTTGAGTTAGAAATGTGTGGATAAGGTTGTTCATTTGTATGCCTTTGATTAGGACACGAGAGATTTAGGTTGCTGCATGGTGCATGGAATTATTGTTATTCATGTTTGGTAATTAAATTATGAACGTCGTATGCTTAATGGAATGGTGCATTCATGTAGTGATTGTTTATACTATAATTGGACACACATGATAGAGTGTCGCATGTTGAGTGGCCTAATTCTTGTAAATAGATAATGCAAAACGAAGGCTTTACTATTAATCTGTCATCGGTAGATAAACTACATGTTTAGGGCATCTCCAAGGTGAAGTACCCTCTTTGGGGAGTTCACTCGCTGAGTTTATCTCACTCCTTGTTGCTGAAACCTTTTAGGACCCTAATCATGGCTATCCAAACCCGACCCAAAGTGAATTCAGATGAATGTGTACTAGACACTGGACACGTAGGGGATACTACTTTGTGAGGTGACTTCTTGTAAAAATAGAGGTGCTAGGTTAACCCCAACCTTGATTCTTGGATAAGTATGAAGGAATCCACTAGGTAGATGTGTAAATGGCTAAACTTTTGGTGTAAAGAAATATTATATTTGATGTAAATGGCTAAACTTTTCTGATTGTATTCCTTATATTATCCCTATTATTTGTTAATGGTTGGGAGATCTTTATTTTGCTTCCGCTTGTGTATAATAAAAAGATAAAATGAATGGGTCAGCGATGCACCCTAGGACGACGCAATCGAATGACTAAAGAGATCAAGCGATGCTGCATGCTTGAGGTCCAAGATGTGGTAATGCGAGAGAATTATCCGACGCACAACTTGGAATTAGCAGCCATCATCTTTGCTTTGAAGATATGGAGGAACTACTTGTGTAGGGAGAAGTTCACAATCTACACTGACCATGAAAGTTTAAAGTATCTATTTTCGTGGGTTAAGTACATGATCAATGACAAAACTTGTGTACGACGCTTACTTTGGTGCCAAAAGTTTCAATTGGATCACTTAGGTGCCAAAAATTTTGAAAAACGATCATTTTAACGCCAACACCAATCTGGTTGGCCAAAAATCTGACATGCCACATTTTTATTAATTTTTTAAGCTGATGTGGCTCGTAGAAAAGTACAGTAAGCATTTAAACAATAAAGCAATGTTGTTTGGTGTCTCTCCCCCAATTCAAAACGCCTTTGAGGTAATCAAGCAGAAACTTTGTGAGTCTCCTATTCTTGCACTTCCTGATTTTGATAAAGTATTTGAAGTTGAGTGTGATGCAAGCGGAGTTGGTATTGGTGCTGTTCTGGTGCAAGCACAAAAACCATTGGCATATTTCAGCGAGAAGTTATCTGATTCCAAGAGGAATTATTCAACTTATGACAAAGAGTTCTATGCCATTGTCCGAGCTCTTGATCATTGGAGTCATTATTTGAGGCCAAAGCAATTTGTCCTTCATTCTGATCATGAGGCGCTTAAGTTTATTAGTGGCCAACGCAAGCTTAATTCGAGACATGCAAAATGGGTAGAATTTCTTCAATCCTTTTCTTTTGTCTCGAAATATAAACCCGGGCACACTAATGTTGTAGCAGATGCTTTATCAAGAAGATATTCTATGCTTGCGGTTCTGGACTCTAGGATTCTCGGATTTCAATCAATGAAAGCACTTTATTCTGAAGATGCGGAGTTCTCATCCATCATCAACAATTGCAAGCGAGGAGTTCAAGGTATATATTCTTTGCAAGATGGGTTTCTTTTTAAAGGAAATCAATTATGTGTGCCGAAGAGTTCTTTTCGCGAATTGCTGATTCGAGAAGCGCATGGTGGAGGATTGGCTGGTCATTTTGGGATTAACAAAACTCTTGAGGTTCTTCAAGAGCATTTCTATTGGCCAAAGATGAGTGGAGATGTGCATGCTATCATATCAAGGTGTGCAACTTGTCATAGATCAAAAAGTCATTTCCATCAAGGTTTGTATACTCCACTTCCGGTACCATTGCAGCCTTGGGAAGATGTTAGCATGGATTTCATCGTGGCTCTACCAAGAACTCAAAGAGGAAAAGATGCTATCATGGTGGTCGTTGATCGGTTCTCTAAAATGGCTCATTTCGTGCCATGTCACAAGACCAATGATGCATCTCATATTGCTGAATTATATTTCAAAGAGATTATCCGCATTCATGGAGTACCAAAGACCATTGTGTCGGATCGTGATTCCAAGTTCTTAAGCCACTTTTGGAGGACTCTATGGAGAATGCTTGGTACAAGACTCTTATTTAGCACGGCTTGTCATCCCCAAACCGATGGCCAAACGGAGGTAACAAATCGTACTCTAACCACTCTTCTTCGTGGTATGGTGAGTAAATCATTGAGAGATTGGGATTTGAAGCTTGCGCATGCTGAATTTGCTTACAATCGATCGCCAAGTTATACTACTAGTCGATCGCCATTTGAAGTTGTGTATGGAATTAATCCTCTCACTCCCATTGATTTGATTCCAATTCCGTCTAACTCTCAAGCAACTCGGAACTCGGAACCATCGATGTTTATCCAAGCCAAGAGAGAAATTGGGCATTATGTGCTTCGATGGATCATTTTCAATGAATAACTATCAATGGGAGACCATTCGAAATGTCTTGAATGACCAGTTGATGAAGTTTCAGAATGATTATTTTCTGGTCAAGGGAGGAGCTCGAATTTGAAGATTCAAGAATGCAGAAGGCCGAAGATTAAAGGAATTTAATTCCCGTGTTAATAAAGGCTTTTACTAAGTTATTATGTGTCTTTCTTGTCATGCAGTCCAAGAGTCGACAGTTTCAGTTTCTAGGCTATTAAGGTCTGTTTTAATATGTATTAAGGTGTCAGTTTCTAGGCTATTAAGGTCTGTTTTTAATATGCATTAAGGTGTCAGTTTCTAGGCTATTAAGGTCCGTTTTTAATATGCATTAACACTAAAACCCTCCTATAAAGAGGGGAAAACTATCCAATGTAAGGGATACGAATTTTATGAATGAGAATTGTGAGATTTCCTCAAGTTGAGTGAATTCCTTTGGAGAACGGATAACTCCTTTCGGTTTCTTTATCCTTGGAGCGTAGATCACTCCTTGGTGGTGAACCAAGAAGCCCTTTATCCTTGGCTGGTGGAATCTTTAGGCCTTGGTGGTGAGCTTCTCCTATCCCGAAGTCCTTTATCCTTGGCTGGTGGAAGCTTTAGGCCGTGGTGGTGAACTTCGTAGATCTCGATCCTCATCCTTGGTTGGTGGCACTGCCTTTAAACCTTGGAAGGAGATTGTTTTTATCTGTTCTAATTCCTTTCCATTTCTTCCCCGTATACACTACTCCATACACTAAACCACAAAATTCCCCTTATAAAAAATCTCTGTTCTCGAATCACTCAACCCATCACGCATCACATACCGCCTCCCACAACCTAGTCGTGATCTGTTTGGAAGGTGACTAGCCACCACCAAGCACCACAATAGCTGTCTAACCCTTGGCGCACCTTCACCATCACTTGCCAAGCTAGGAATCGGGAGTGAGTAGCTTTCTAGCTCTTGAATAAGGTTGTTGTTGCATTTTGGAGTAAGTTTATGGATAGATTAAGGATTAAATGATGTTTTATTGATGTGATGAGTGGGTTTTGTATGATAAATTATCATAGGATTTTGATAGGTTATCTTAATAGCTCATCATGTTTTGGCAATAGCTTATCATGTTCTAACTAATAGATTATGATATTTTGGGTGATATCTAGTCATGTTTTCATCGATAGCTTATCTTGTTTTAGGCGATAGCTTTGCACATGTTAGCCGATAGCTTATCAAGTTTTTGCAGATAAGTTATCACTGTTTATCAAGAAGTAGTTATGTGATAAGCTTATCATGTGGAAAGTGCATGAGATTTGTATGTGATCATTATGCCCGATTATGGGATGAAAACTGTGCGGCATGGCATGGGACGAGCCAAAACGGGTTTTATCTTATAATCAGGACACATATAAATGCATTGTACTTAAGAGTTATTGGCAGTGTTCTAATCTGCTTGATACTATAGAAAGCTATGGCACGCTATAAATTTGATTGTATGCAATGCGTGTGACAAGGTGAGGTAAGAATGCCTATGGAATTTGATTTGATAGCTTGAGTTGGTTGTTTGGGGTAAAGATGTTTAAATACGATTGGATAATTAAAAGACATTTGCACATGAAACACTGCATGTTCTTATTTCTGCCACATGAGTATGTGATTTTTTGTGAGAACTACCTATGTGTTTATAGTTAAGGCAAAGTAGGACTTGCTTTGCTATTGATTTGTCATCGATGGATAACTTGCACGTTGTCACGACCTAAATTTTGGGTGCACCACCTACGATTAGGCTAATGGACTACTAAGTTTAAACTTAGCTTGGGCTCTCCCAAGCCCATATCAATTCACGATTTAGATTCAAATATTTAACGTACAAAAGATTATTAGTCATGAGTCACCACTTATTAGTTTATAATAGATCGATTAGACACCTAAGTAAAATAACGTGAGAATTATTTTACTCTTACAAACCAGAAACTTTGTATATGGGGACTTGGTTACACTAGACTTTTCTAATACTCTTTTTGTACCTTTCTCTTTTTATTTCGAAAAAATGTTTTGTAGGCAGCTTGAATTAATTTTAATTCACTTCTTTAACATGTGAGGTGATCATGCGAGTGCGCAAATCACCAATTTAAAACCTAGATAAAGCAGTGAATAAATTGCAAGACTTATGTCGTGGCAACGAAATCATCTATAATATTAGATCAGAATTCACATCAACAGTCCTAGATATGATTTCTAATTAACATGTAATCACTCAATTTTTTTTTTAAATTTTCTATTGCTTAATAAAATATAATATATATGCAATGCAATCTAAGCAAATGACCTAATTCTTATAACGGGCAATCTTTCACTAAATGGACCTAGCAATAATAACTAAATGACATGAATCTAATTCTATATGACGTGCACATGATATTTATATTCCCTTAAAAAGCATGCAATCTATCCTAGATAATGAAATGAATTTATTCTAAGATTATTTTTTTGGTATTTTTAATGAAATTCGAGATTAAGAAAAAATGCAAAAAATTATCTAGCTAGACTAAGATTCTATCCAACTTATGTTAATAATTGGGTTAGGCCAAAATGCAATCTCAACTTGGTAATTTCTAACCTAAAATGTAATCTATCTAAAAGATTTATCTAAACTTGAAATTAAACAAGCAATCTTATCCTAATTTGCAATGCTGTGTAAAGAATGCTCTAATTCTACATGACATATGCATGATAATTTTGGTGTTTTGTTTATAAAAAAAAATCGAAATTAAAATTATCATATAATTAAACATGCAGTCTAAGTTTTTTTTTTAAAAAAAAAAACTAGCATCCTCAATTGATTTTTTTAGATTTTTATTTTTTTAAAAAAATCAAAATAAAACTCCAGTTGCTGAGTTTACACCGTCAACTGTTGGTTGTACGGTGGTTCCTGGGTCACTAACAAAAAAAAAAAAAACAAAACAAAATTGACTAAAATAACATGACAGCACATCCAACAAGATAAAATCGATATCCAGAAATTAACAAATCATATCCCGTGCATGAGATCGAATTGATCAATTTTAAATAAACCACAAATTGAATCTCGAGCATGAAATCTGATCAGCGATTTTCTAGGCAATTGCGAGTTAGATTTCGAGCTCGAAAATCGGACTATCAATCCCTAATTTAAGAGGCTACTTCATGTCGGAAATTTCGATCATACATCGGTGACCATTTCAAACAAGGGATCAAAGTATTAAAATAAAAAAAATAAAATAAAGTAAATAAAAAACTACCTGACTTGATTTTTTTTTCAAACGAGATTTAATGACCAATTGGATCGCGATGGGGCTCGGTATGGCTCAAAGTCGGGTCACTATGTTGGTGGGTCATCGGAGCTTCGATGAGGATCAGCGGCGGGCGCACCAACAGCGAGCAAACCGACAAGCAAAGGGCTGGAACAGCTCAGGTTGCAATGGCTACGGGTGTCACTCGGAGAGGGGGCTATTGGGCATCGAACCAGAGGCGGTGGTGTGCGGCGACTTGTTGACAGGGTTGGCAACTACTAGAGGAACGACATGGGCGGCGGCATCGTAGCTTTCGGCAGAGGCGGAGGCACGAGCTTGCGGGTGACCCAGGCGCTAGCGCTTGCGAATGGTGCTCAAGGAGACGCGGTGGTAGAGCGGCGAGGCAGAATAGGGATTGAGGCACGACGAAGCAAGGGGATGCTGCTGCTAGCATTGGGCTGGAGCTGCATTGATCGAAGGCAGAGGCTCGCAGCAAAGGACTCAAGTAGAAGCGTAGGCAGAGGCATAGGCTACAGCAGCAACCAACGGACTTCAGGGGTGCAGCGACTAGCTCAAGTCGCTATTGCGGTAGCCGACACAAAGTGAATAGACAGCAGTGGTAGAGGAACGCCGCTACATGCAGGAGATTGAGCAACAGAAGAAGAAAACAGGTTTTTGCTTCCCTTTTTTCCTTTGTTTTGTTTTTTTTCTCTCTCTCCCCGTCACTCTCACATCCCCTCTCTCTCTGCCATTGTACCTTTTCTCTCTGCTCCCTGCTCACGGAGAAAATATTGGGGGGTCTGGGACCTCCACGTCAGCATGGTCCCCGGCCACTCACGAGGTGCCATGTGGATGGGTGGGTCTGCTTCTGCGCTTCTTTCTCTCTCCTCTCTCTTCTTACTCTCTCCCGAATAACTCTCGGCCGGTGGCTCGACTCGGCTAGCCTCCGACAAAAGAAAGGATGACTCCCGCTTAAAATCTCTCTGTCCTCACTTAACTTTTTTGGGTTTTGTTTCTCTCTCTCATTGTGGATGAGCAAACACGAGCTACACTTCCTCTATTTCTTTCTCAGCGCATCCACCCCCTCTACCTCCGCCCTTCGCCTCCGCCTAAGCCTCGCCGGTCATCTACCTCTAGCACATCCCCTCCTCCAAGGGCCCTGCCTGCCACAGCTCCCTCCCCCGACGAACTCGTCATCAACTCCGACTCCGAGTCGCCGCCGCTGATGGCATCCTCCGTCTACTCGTCCTCCCCCTCCCTCGGACCAAAGACGCCACTAGCCTCTGCCACAGGAGGGAGGCGGCCTCAATCTCGTTCCCAAGCAGTGCCAGGCTCCCCGCCATCGACTGGGTGCTGTCCCTGTTGCTGGCCCGATCGGTTGCAAGGGAGATCTCGGTGGACCTGAGCAGGGCCATCGCTTTTCTCTCTCTACTCGACGGCTGATTTCGCTCGCCCCGACTCGCAACCGAGAAGCAATCGCTCCGCCCTCTCGTCTAATCTTCTATCGACGACTTGCTTTCCGCTTTGCTCGAAGTGGTCCCTCGAGAAGCCCTAAATCTGCAACCGCAAGTCAAGTTTGATTTTATTTCCTTGAGTTTGTATGATTGCATCTTTGTTTTGGGGGAGAAAGTACTTGGAGCTTTTGATTCTAAGCCCAGCAACGCAAGAAAGCTTAGCCTCTCCTACATAAGCGAACATTTTATGGATGAAAGTGTATTGCTTGCTGCAATGTTGTTCTTACATAAGCAATCATTTTTCAGCTACTTTGATCGAGTCTAGTTTATGATCAGTTCCGATGCAAATGACCTTGCAGGATGGGCCGCTAGTTTGTCTGCTTATGAAAGCGTTGTGGATTCAAATGTTCCTTTCTTTAATGTTGTTATTGAGATGACTAGTGTTGGTCACGGTATGTTGTTCTGTTCTGGCTATTCTTGCCTTTGGGTGTTTCTCTGTTTTTCTTTCAGGTCATTTGCAAAAAACCATTCTCACCAACTTAGGGCTTTGCTTATTCCCTTTGATAGAAACTCGGTTGTGTAAGAAAGCCTAGATTATGAGGCTTGAAATTCTAATCATGTATTGCACCAAAAAGCAAAGCACACGCAAGATATCATGGGATTGCTCTTTAAATACATTGACATCTTACACCAATCTGGCATTTGCGAGTGGATTTATGACGAGGTATGGATCCCTAAATACCTAATTAGGACTATGAGTTGCAAATATGATAAGTTTAGGATACTACCCGCAGCTCAACTTGTGCAAGAGGATAACCAGATGCTCTATGGACTCTTTGATGGTCGGCTTGCGATGCCTTTACCTTTATTTTGTTTGTGGAATCACTTAGTCAAGAATGAGAGAAGCGATTATTGGGCCAATTTTTGGACTTTCAAAAATTTGTTGTAATTGGCAAGAGTTGACCCTTCTTCATCTCATACCATTCTTTTAGTGTATTAGGGACTGATTAGCATCTATGTGAAAATAACTAAAAAGGATAGTTGAGTATCTGGAGTGTAGGTTCAATATGTGCCTAATTTCCTGTAAGTTAAGAAATAAGTTGCACAGTTCTCTATTATACTTGTGTCAATTTCCTATCTATGGCCTCATTTTGTCATGCATGATTGCCATCGAACTAGATTCATTTTCTATCAATAACTGCTGATTCCTAGTTAGTTTTAGCACATTCATCAACTGAGGTAAGAGCGGAATGATATACAATACCTGCATCAACCTATAGATTTTTTGCTTGTGGCTATTGGTTAGTCATTCGTTTTTTCTGTCCCATGCCAGCATATAGATACTTTATCTTGCTACAGAAGGTCCCAGCCCACTACCCATCCAAGGCTTCTTGAATGTATTATAAATTATTCTGACTATCTGATTTGCCTGCCTGGGTGAAAGAATCAGCTTCTTTTATGTAGAGAGTTCTGGCCATAGGAAAAAAATACACACATATATATGTACATTTATTTTGTGTGTGTGTATTTACATACATATACAAATTGGGCATTGATTTGATGTAGAAATATGTCCTTTTTCACATCCTTATTCCTCCAGTAAGTGGGGTTCTCCATTTACAACATGCTCACTCTCTTTCTTATTTTCTTAAGCTGGAAGTCAGTGGCTATTATCACAAGTTCCGGGTATTATTGGATACCATCCTAAAAGCAATGGCAGATTTTACAGTGAAGCTAGAAAGATTTTCTGTGATCAAGGTAATCATGAAATTTATGCTGCAGAAAGAAGCTTATATCAGTTCTTGTGTATCAATAATCTTTTGTACACTTGGTTGAGGAAATCTAGATAAGTGCAGGCTAGAAGCAACAACTACTTTTTACATTTTTTGACTTTTGTTATATGATTTATCAAAACATTTGCATTGGTTCCTGTAAGGACTGCAAAATAAATTTTTTCGGGGGGGGGGGGGGGGGGGGGGCTGTCGGGACTGCAAAACAATAGGAGAAGCATCTTGTTATGTGGGATTTTTATTGGTGGAAATTGTGGATACTTCTTTGCTAATTGATCTAAAAGCTCGAGCTATTACGTGAAGGAGTATTTTACTATTTAAATGTTTCAACAACACCACATGCATAGGCTAAACTTTGACCTAAGACTGAGGCGTGGAAATTGAATACGATCGAGGGGCTCACAAAAGGTTTCTCAGGACCTATTATTATACCATGTTGAAATTGCAGGACCATGTAAGTTCAAGCTATTAGATGGAGACATAACTTAAAATTCTAAAATTCTAACAAGTTTAATGTATTGAAATACTTTAAGAGTTGATATTATCTTTCCCTTATTCATACTGCCAAAGTGCATCTTGGCACAAAGTGCCATAAACTTGACAATCCATGTTCTCTTTGAGATCAAATAGCTTGGAGAAGACCAATTCATTGTGAACTCTAGTCAACTTTTCTCAAGAAGCTTCCACGACATTAGGCAGAAATGCCAATCATTTTGCAGTGTAATGTTTTTATCTGGTCATATTCGATATCTAATCAGAAATCTCTTCTTACATGACTAAGTAGTGAAATTGCAAAGGGTCCAAACACACTTTGCTGATTCAAGCAATACCTCTTAAAAAGAACTGCCACTAGAGCAGTAGCTTCCAGATTGGTTCTGTTATGCTTTGACATAAAAAAAAAAAAAAAAAAAACATCATAAAGTAATCTTATACATCAAGTTTCCTGAGCTATGTGCCGGCTGCACCAATTACTATTAAGACTCATCTTTTATTGTCTTCCAAGAGAAGTTGACAAAAAGTTATCAGAATTTCAAGTTTGATGAGCCAAGATATCATGCCTCATATTATCACTCTTTAATATTAAATGACCACTCATGACCTTGGGAGGAAGATCTAGAAATACTTGAGACTCTTCAGCCTGAAGACCTTTCTCGGTTTGCACCTACAATGCTCTCGAGAGCATTCTTAGAATGTTACATAGCAAGTTCAGTGATTTTAGAAGTTATCCCTTTCTTTTTTAAGTTAACTCTCTCATATTTGAATCTTGATCTACTTTATTTTGTCATCACTCACTAGGGAATGTAGAGCGTGATGAAGCAGAGTTAATTGTTCATCATGTCGAAGATGTTTTCTTTAATGGTTCTCATCTTATATGCAATCCAGCTCATGACCAGCAGACTCGTCACACTTGACAAGGGTGTAAGTTACATCTACTCAACTGAAGGCCTAAACCCAAATGATGAGAATTCTGCATTGCTTCACTATATTCAAGTACTTTTACTCAACAATAATAATGAAAAGAACAAATTTCTATCCGCATAACTTTGTCATGAAATCTTTTGGCCTGTCTTTTTCCTGAATAGACGTTCAAGATGACTCCTGGTTACAATGAACTTAATTGGCCTAGGCCACGTTTGATATGCTAGTATGTTTCTCTGGGTATGTGAGGCTGTGTTTTGCTTGTAATTTCGGCCAAAAATCTATCTGGTGACACATTGTGCATGGTTTACCCCTTGGGATGGTTGATTTCTGACACACCAATTCACTTTCATAAACTATATGTTTGTACAATAGCAAAGACAAAAAGTTCACCAGATTACAAGCATTAAAAATCACGCAGTAACTCATTTTGGTAGGTCTACTTAGTCTTTTACTGTATGTGTTTGATTACAATCCCCATGGATAATTGCAGATCCATCAAGATGGCATTATTAGTTTGAACGTACAACTTCAGCTTTTGGCTTTTATTGCAAGGCATGAAGCCTTCCACCAGCTTAGAATAATTGAGCAACTTGGTTATGTCTATTTGCTCACACATCGGTAGAACCATTTAATCTCTCCTTTCTTCTCCCTAGATGTGCGTTCTGTTAATTATTCTAAGGGTTTCATGCAGATATTACCTCAGTCTGCATGGCTTGCACTTCACTGTTTTGTCTGCTGTGAAGGTATACCACAAGGTTCTAAGTGTTTTGACTGCCTCATCACCATTAACTCCTTCACTTTGTTAATCTTAACAGGGTCCAAGGTACATCAACACACGGGTCCAGAGCTTTCTTGAGTCTTTCGAAAGTAAACTTCTTAAGATGAGTGAGGTTGATTTCAAGGTGAGTTGTTTCTCCCGTGTTCCATCATGAAAATCATGTCAGCTTGTCAAATAATCTTTAAACCATTACATCGAACCTATGGAATTTCTTCCTTTGACAGAGCCATTTAAACACACTAATTGAATGAAAGATGGAGAAGGACAAGAATTTGTGGGAAGAATCTGAGTGTCATTGGGAAGAGATAACTGATAGAATTTTCTATTTGATCGAATAGAAACTGAGGAACAAGATATTGCCTCTCTCTCTCTCTCTCTCTCTCTCTCTCTCTCTCTCTCTCTATTGCAGGCATCAAATCCCAGTCTTCTCAGTAGTGACTGAGCAAGTCAACATTATTTTTCATCTACTATTGGTTTCGCCTACATTCATCTTCTGCTTGATCTCTTTTTATGGAACTAAAGTTACCTGTATACAATTGGCACTATGCCCTTTCCCTCCTCTCAACAAGCACGTACGAATAGGAGCGCCCAAGAGGAAGGTGCTTAGTGTACGAGTTTATGGGAGCAAGCATCCATCAAATTTTGAAGTGGATTACGATGAAGCAATTGGACCAAACACAATACGAATAGATGACATTTTTAGCTTCAGGGCATTGCAACCTCTTTACGGTTCACATAGAAGAGGGTATGAACATATGGAAGTTCACAGCAGCTCTAAATAAGCTAGAATTGAGGATCGTGGATAATGTACTCCTGAAACATTTCTCCAAAATCTATACTACCACGCCACACTTGCCCTGTGGCATTTGTACCAGCATTGTAGTGTTCGGTGTGTGTAAATGACTAAAGGTATTACATGGGACTTTACTAGACAGCGGAACACAAGAATAGGTGTTTGCTTCAATTCAATGTTCCTAACTGAGTGAGCAAAACTATTGGTGTTGGAGTTAGGGTGTAATGCATATACGGATCTATACCATTGTTGATGCGTGATGGGTTGAGTGATTCAAGAACAAAGATTTTTTATAAGGGGAATTTTGTGGTTAAGTGTATGGAGTAGTGTATACGGGGAAGAAATGGAAAGGAATAAGAACAGATAAAAACAATCTCCTTCCAAGATATAAAGGCAACGCCACCAACCAAGGATGAGGATAATCTCTTTGAAATATAATTCAGCAATATGAGATGCATCATTGGTCTTGTGACATGGCACGAAATGAGCCATTTTAGAGAACCGATCAAGGACCACCATGATAGCATCTTTTCCTCTTTGAGTTCTTGGTAGAGCCACGATGAAATCCATGCTAACATCTTCCCAAGGCTGCAATGGTACCGAAAGTGGAGTATACAAACCTTGATGGAAATGACTTTTTGATCTATGACAAGTTGCACACCTTGAGATGATAGCATGCACATCTCCACTCATCTTTGGCCAATAGAAATGCTCTGAAACTTCATCAACTGGTCATTCAAGACATTTAGAATGGCCTCCCATTGATAGTTATCGATATACCACAAAGTACCGATAAGTAATTGACATTATTCATTGAAAATGATCCATCGAAGCACATAATGCCCAATTTCTCTCTTGGCTTGGATAAACATTGATGGTTCCGAGTTGGTGGATGGAGCTACGTCGGATGCTCCCGCATCAATTGTTCATAGCAAAACAAACTCATAAACTATGAGAATTTTCAAATTAAAGAATGTCCTAGTTGCCAATTCTCCATAAAAGCATACTTGCTCTATAGTGAAATGCTGGCTCTTCCCACAATTAAGTACCAGAGGCATATGGAAATATTGAGAGCTTGGCCCCTCGGCTCCGTAAAACATTATTTGATTCATGTTGAGGATGTCTGCCGAGAGGCTGCATAACCTCAAAGCATGGGAAAATGCTATCAAAAGGCCATGAATTGATGATACATAGCCTAGATCGCAGTGCAAAATGTGATGAATGATGTAGCTATGGTGCCATGCGATTGTTCCATTGTCCTCCATGGTCAATATCTGGATGCTGTAGAGCAAATTCTTGTTCTCAAATTAGACGATAGTGCTTGTTTTTTAGATCTTGTTTTCTAGGAGCATTTAAGGCACAACACCATAGCACTTGGGGACAACAATTATCGATTTGGACATTGTCAAACCATTAACAAAAGATTGATCGAGATTGACTGTCGATAAACTGGTCAAGAAAAACGAACTAAGAACAAAGTTCATTCATTCAAAAGAATGAATAGTTGCTATGTGAATTATCGATTTAAGCTATCTAGGCACCAAATTGAACTGATTGAATGAAGACACAATCTATGTGAAAAAATATGTGATAAGACAGGAAACATCTTGATTTTTTGGCTTGATGTCTAGGGACAAAATTGACAATGGAGACACATTTCATGTTTGAAAATATATGCAAGAAGACAAGAAACAACTCAATTTTTTAGCTGAATGTCTTCCCTATAAACACTCAGACACATCCCAAATAGAGAAATCTAAACTCTTCCTCACCCAATAGAAAAAGCATGAGGTCAGTAGAGTCGATTCTGAGCCTGTGGTAGAGTCGATTCATCGTCGTCGTTGTCGTCATCATGGTTGGAGAGAGGATGGTAGTACAAATGTGCGCCAGCAATTCTGATGCGGGAGCATCCAATGTAGCTCCATCCACCAACTCGGAACCATCGATGTTTATGGTCCATCAATGGGAGACCATTCGAAATGTCTTGAATGACCAGTTGGGCATCACCGAATTTGAAGATTCAAGAATGCAGAAGGCCGAAGATTGCCACCGCTCGAGGTCCAAGAGAAACCGAACGAATTTTTGAATTCAAATCCTATTCGGATGAGAAGAAATGTAACGTTGCTATCCTAAGGTTGACCAAATATGCTTCTCTATGGTGGGAGAATCTAAAGCATCAACGAGCAAGGGAAGGAAAAGGCCGAATCAAGTCTTGGGAAAAACTCAAGAGGTTGATGAAGAAGAGGTTCTTGCCCGACAACTATAAGCAAGATCTCTTCCTCAAACTGAACTCCCTAAGACAACTTGGGATGAGCGTTGAAGAATACATTCGTGAGTTTGAACAACTCAAAATGAGGAGTGAAGTTCCAGAAGTTCCCGAGCAAACCATTGCTCGTTTTCTTGGCGGCATGAATCGAGAAATTGCTGATATGGTTGAACTTCAACCGTATTGGTCCTTTGAAGACGTATGCAAGTTAGCCATAAAAGTGGAAAAACAATTGAAGAGCAAGAGGTTTTCCTCCAGAACCTCAACAAAGGCGACATCCTATTTTAAGGGTGCTTCCTCAAGCAAGGGCGAGAGTTCGTCGACAAAAGACAGAGGCAAGGGAAAGAATGCAGAGCCTTCCAAAGAAGTCCAAAAGAAGTTTGAAGGTGATGCAAGGAAATGCTTTAAGTGCCATGGCTTTGGGCATTTACAAGCAAATTGTCCAAATCGGAGAGTTATGACTCTTCAAGAAATTGAGGAGATCAATTCGGCGCTTCAAGAGGCTAATGACAATGAAGAACAAAATATTTCCGAATCTGATCGGGAAGAAGAAGTTGTGGAGAAAGCTGATGATGGTGAGCTGTTGATCATCCGAAGAGCATTGCATGTTGAAGTTTCTCCTAATAATGAGCAAAGGGAGAATATATTTCACACGCGTTGCACTATTAATGGAAAGGTGTGTTCGGTGATCATCGATGGTGGGAGATGCACCAATGTTGCTTCGACAACTCTTGTCGACAAATTGAAGCTTCCAACAACGAAACATCCTCAACCATACAACCTCCAATGGCTCAGTCAAGGGAATGAACTGAAGGTAACCAAACGTGTTCTTATATCATTTTCGATTGGGAAGAACTATCGAGATG
The DNA here is from genome assembly GCA_017140325.1 of Eucalyptus leucophloia subsp. euroa. Classification (NCBI taxonomy): domain Eukaryota; kingdom Viridiplantae; phylum Streptophyta; class Magnoliopsida; order Myrtales; family Myrtaceae; genus Eucalyptus; species Eucalyptus leucophloia. The sequence continues at coordinate 25,225,983 of CM029473.1, read as the reverse complement.
AGGTTGTATGTGATGTGATTCCAATGGAGGCATGCCACTTGTTATTGGGTAGACCGTGGCAATTTGATATAAATGCTATGCATGATGGTCGGAAAAACACATACTCTTTTCAGAAGGAACAAAAATGCATTACTCTTTTACCATTGAGCCCTTATTCGATACATAACAATCAACCTGGGGAGGGAAACACTTGTAAGGAAAATCTGTTCTTGAGTGAGACACGGGTTGAGAGAGCCATTAGCAAACAAAAGAATGTTTTTGCTTTGCTTGTGGTCGAGAAAAAGAGTGAGATAGAGCGATCCATACATCCAAAAATGCATTGCTTGTTGAAAGAATTTGCAGATGTGTTTCCGGAGGATTTGCCACTTGGATTACCTCCCATAAGAGGTATTGAGCATCAAATTGATTTGATCCCGGTGCTCCGCTACCAAACAAGCCAGCTTATCGATGCAATCCGGAGGATACAAAGGAGTTGCAAAGACAAGTCAATGAACTTATTCTCAAAGGATACGTTCGAGAAAGCATGAGTGCCTGCTCTGTTCCGGCTCTACTTGTGCCTAAGAAGGATGGTACATATCGGATGTGTGTTGATAGCCGGGCCATCAACAATATCACCATAAAGTATAGGTACCCTATACCTAGACTTGATGATATGTTAGATGAATTATATGGTTCTTCTGTGTTTTCAAAGATAGATTTGCGGAGTGGTTATCATCAAATCAGAATGCGAGAAGGTGATGAATGGAAAACAGCTTTCAAGACCAAGGGAGGCCTTTATGAGTGGTTGGTTATGCCATTCGGATTATCTAATGCTCCCAGTACCTTCATGAGACTTATGAACGAGGTTCTTCGTTCCTTTATTGGTCAATTTGTCGTTGTTTATTTCGACGATATTCTTGTTTATAGTAGGAATGAGGAGGAGCATATCTCTCATCTAACACAGGTCTTTAATGTCTTGAGAGAACGAAAACTATATGCTAAAATGGAGAAATGTGAGTTCTTCTCTCCAAGCATTCTGTTTCTTGGTTATGTGGTTTCCAAAGATGGAATCTCTGTTGATCAAGCCAAGGTAGAAGCTATGAAGACTTGGCCGGTTCGAAGTCTATTTCTGATGTAAGAAGTTTTCATGGACTTGTTTCTTTCTATCGACGGTTTGTCAAAAATTTTAGTACCGTCATGGCTCCTATAACTGAATGCATGAAGAATGGTGTTTTTGAATGGACAAAGACTGCTCAAAACGCCTTTGAGGTAATCAAGCAGAAACTTTGTGAGTCTCATATTCTTGCACTTCCTGATTTTGATAAAGTATTTGAAGTTGAGTGTGATGCAAGCGGAGTTGGTATTGGTGCTGTTCTGGTGCAAGCACAAAAACCATTGGCATATTTCAGCGAGAAGTTATCTGATTCCAAGAGGAATTATTCAACTTATGACAAAGAGTTCTATGCCATTGTCCGAGCTCTTGATCATTGGAGTCATCATTTGAGGCCAAAGCAATTTGTCCTTCATTCTGATCATGAGGCGCTTAAGTTTATTAGTGGCCAACGCAAGCTTAATTCGAGACATGCAAAATGGGTAGAATTTCTTCAATCCTTTTCTTTTGTCTCGAAATATAAACCCGGGCACACTAATGTTGTAGCAGATGTTTTATCAAGAAGATATTCTATGCTTGCGATTCTGGACTCTAGGATTCTCGGATTTCAATCAATGAAAGCACTTTATTCTGAAGATGCGGAGTTCTCATCCATCATCAACAATTGCAAGCGAGGAGTTCAAGGTATATATTCTTTGCAAGATGGGTTTCTTTTTAAAGGAAATCAATTATGTGTGCCGAAGAGTTCTTTTCGCGAATTGCTGATTCGAGAAGCGCATGGTCGAGGATTGGCTGGTCATTTTGGGATTAACAAAACTCTTGAGGTTCTTCAAGAGCATTTCTATTGGCCAAAGATGAGTGGAGATGTGCATGCTATCATATCAAGGTGTGCAACTTGTCATAGATCAAAAAGTCATTTCCATCAAGGTTTGTATACTCCACTTCCGGTACCATTGCAGCCTTGGGAAGATGTTAGCATGCATTTCATTGTGGCTCTACCAAGAACTCAAAGGAGAGATTTCCATTTCGTCGAAAGAACAAGCTCATGCCAAGAGCTGATGGCCCCTTTAAAGTTTTGGAGCGAATTGGTGACAATGCTTACAAGATTGACCTTCCGGGAGAGTTTGGAGTTTCAGCAACATTCAACGTGGGAGACCTTTCTCCTTACTTGGAGGATGACAACCTTCTAGATTTGAGGACAAATCTCAAACAACCTGGGGAGGATGATGCGGGAGCATCCAACGTAGCTCCATCCACCAACTCGGAACCATCGATGTTTATCCAAGCCAAGAGAGAAATTGGGCATTATGTGCTTCGATGGATCATTTTCAATGAATAACTATCAATGGGGGACCATTCGAAATGTCTTGAATGACCAGTTGATGAAGTTTCAGAATGATTATTTTCTGGTCAAGGGAGGAGCTCGAATTTGAAGATTCAAGAATGCAGAAGGCCGAAGATTAAAGGAATTTAATTCCGTTTCTAGGCTATTAAGGTGGTCACCCTCCTATAAAGAGGGGAAAACTATCCAATGTAAGGGATACGATTTTTATGAATCGATTTCCTCAAGTTGAGTGAATTCCTTTCGTTGTCGTCATCATGGTTGGAGAGAGGATGGTAGTACAAATGTGCGCCAGCAATTCCACGTACTTCCCCATGTAGTTACCATAAAGGAAGAGATGCAATTTGTAATTAGGGCTTTTAAGACATCAAGCCTTTGAGAAATTGCAATATCAGCAAGCATCTAGAAACTGGGAAATAATTGCACAACTTAAACGAGAGAGAAACGGACTACAAGAGTGACAAGCTGTTTAGTGAAGCAAGAGCGGAGGATCTTAAGTCAAAAACACTAACGCTTTCCAGTACATCAAAAGCTTTCTTCCTTAGCACAACATTCGATGTGTACATGATGATGTTGTCAATCCCAAGATTTTGCACTTTAATGATAAGAAGAATATACAAAATGAAATGCACAAAATCAACATCTTTAACTATAATACTTGCTTTGTCAAAAAAAAAAAAACTATAATACCTGCAAGGTAGCAAAATGGCTAGGAACAAATGATGAGAAATCTAGAGTTTCACTCTTACTCTCCTGTCAGATATCTCCTTCTGTGGTGCAAAGCAAGAAGTCAATGGCATGTTTCTTTAATCTCCAAGGTACAATAGCTGAACAGAACATGCCTTGGGATGCCAATTGCTTGCCACCTTCTGGTTTGACTACCCCGAATTTCATTCTTTACAGGATTAAATCCTCCCCAGCATTATGAGCAACAGTTGGTTTGACTACCAACAGTTATGGTGCTAGTCATCATGTCAATAGCAGACCCTGTTATCAAGCCAATGTAAGATAAACGGCAACATCTCAGGAAGTGTGACAGTTCAATCACTGGATACATGACCTGATCCAATGTTATGAATGTCAAGATGGTGGATTAGTTCAAAAAGCACGCCAAATGGACCTAAGATTGATCAAACCACCTTGTCAGTCTTCTTGAGGGACAAGTCAGTGGCAATAAACTGATTACCCAATGGCAAACGAAGATGTTCACTCGGAGCTCGTTACATCCACTCCTGATATATAATAAGGAATCAAAAGCGAACACCAAAATGCATTCTTTGGAAGTTGACTATACAGTAACAAACAGTTAAGGTCTATGAGGACTACATCTTTTGATACTTGGATTGTCGAGTCAGTAAGTTTATCTATGCAATGTGCAGTTGCATACCATGGCTCGACCATGTTAGTTTCCCCTTCAAATTTCTTTGACACCCAAAAAAATTCTGTTGGTCACAAGAAAGAACGTGATGAAAATTCTCCTGGCTCAAGCATATGAACACAATTAGGCTAATGGAAGTATTTCAAATAGTCATGACAATGAAATCTAACTCTTTTGAACTGCGTTCATTAAGAGGGAAGCTTCGGAAGATAAAAAAAAAAAGATTGACAATGCAACCCCTATGTCACTCAAGAGTAAAAATAAGTGTTTTATCCTTTTCCTGAATGCAGTAACTTTCATAAATATGGAAGTAAATAAATGATGAAAATTTGATGGTGTACCAGCAAATCCATTATGTTGATGTATTTGAAACATTCACAATGCTTTCCAATTGCTATGGTATATATTCAGAAACAAAAATAACTGACGGCTGTTATAGCCTTTTTCTCCAAGATGCCATAAGAGGAAAGGACATATCTAGTATACGCGTATCAACGGATGCAGGATGAGACGATCTTACTGGAAGTTTCTTGAAGAAAGCTTATCGAGTACCGCACGGATGATGCTGGGATTAAATTTAGAAGGCAAGGATGACTTCACAAGCCAATCTTTTGGTGGGTACAACTGCCAAAAATTGATATTAAACTAAATATTCCAATGCTTTTAGGATTTTTTTTTTATTGAAATAGTTACCATATGCCACTTTTCTTGATTCATATGCCAAAAATCAGATTTAGCAGGAAAAGAGAGAGCTGTAAATATGTAGACGAAAGTAATGGCGGAAGAAAGGGGGGAAGGCGAGGAAGAAACAGAGAGTGGAGAAAGGGGCAAAAAATTTGTAGAAGCTATATGCTAAAGTCCAATATTTTAAGGCTGGCCTGAATAAAGAGGAAAGTAAAGTCAAAAGTTTTGATACTGCCCTGGAAAAACATCGAAGTACAACCGTCAAAAGAAACATCCAAGTGCAACCAGATATACTTATCATCTAGCAAAGGAAATTGATCACATCTTATGACTTCCGTCAGGTGTCATTGTAACTCAAAAATCAAATTTAAATCTGAATACGGCTTTATGTTATCTCATTATACCAATTCCCTCTGACTCCAAAACTTCCAAGAGAAAATATCTAGTATCTACATCGTATGCTATTCCAGTTTACTTGAAGAGGACCAGTAGGATTGGTCTGAAGTTTGAACTAGGAAAGATACAAATGTTTCCATAGAATGCATGCACATCATCAATTTAGAGAGGTAAACGCATTATACAAGAAAGTTTGGATACCTGCATATTTGATGCTACAGAGACCACATAATTCATTGGAGAGATCTTATCCTAATTGTGCAACAATCGTCTCCCTTACAGCTGCAATCTTCACCGAAAGATTAAATTAGGATCCACACAGAACCTCTAACATTCATATTTAATCACACAAGATGAGGTGCTCATACAGGGTGGGTTCAGAATCCTTTAATTCCAATTCAAACTTGAATCACATTCACTCATTCCATGCCATTGCCATTTATAATCAATTCGACAGATTTAATGTACTTTGCAATTTGCAAATGTTATGCCTAATTTTCTAGTCACGTACGAAATGCAAGAATTTACTCATTCCTTTCTTCTTTTGGTGCAAAAGACGGATTTAAAATACCATTTTACCCATTTCAAAATATATTAGACATGGAAACATGTACACATGGTAGGGTCTGCAAGTGTGTTTAGTTACTACTCAACAAATCAATGACAAAGACTAGAGAATTACGATCTCTTTCTTTTTATCAGGCCCATCGAAAGCCAACCTTGATGCTGTTAAAATGTCCAACCCAAAAGTTTAAGCTGGTAAGTGTAAGGAGACCGCATGAATATAAGGCCCATATAAACTCGGTAGACATGCGATGTGAGGTACTTCAACAGAAGTGTTATTCAACAAATGTGTTATTCTCTTTTAACACAAATGAGGAAGTGCTTTCTCATTTGACAAACTAAAAGCAGCTATTCTAGTAAGAAAAGTACACTTGACAAGCTTCTTGAACTTGTAAGCTTACATTATAATGCATTACCATGTTACGAAAGTCACAATCAAAGATAGAGCTGCAAGGACCAAAATTTAGATGACTTCCCTTCCATTGAAGCCCTAATGGATACATCTGCCAGTTCTAGCCATGTTCAGAGTCATTCAATAAATTTTTTCTCCATATTTTGTAGAACTTTTGCCATGATGGAAACATCATCACATCTGTGACAGCTATTAAAGTACAGAGGGATGTTTAAGAAGCACAAGTGTCATCAAAAGGTTGATTTCTCACAACTGTTAGAGGCTATTATTTATTTAACTAATACAATTGATAATGTGAATGTCCCCTAAGAGACTTGCTCTAACAACATTTGATAGAAGCTGTATCTAGCAAAGTATAGAAGAAGCTCGAATGCATGTAGCCTCAAGTTCCCAATTATGAAAATGCTGGAATGCGGAGCATCAGGATTCTTGGCTAGCATTGTCGCTATAATATAAAGTCCATACACCAGCCAATTACCTCCTTAGCTAATGTATAACGTAGAAATGAGTAAATACACGCAAGGGCTACAGGTAGTATCCTGAAGTTATCATATTTGCAACTCATAGTCCTAAATAGGTATTTTGGATCCATACCTCGTCATAAATCCACTTGCAAACGCCAGACTGGTGTAAGATGTCAATGTATTTAAAGAGCTGATGCGTGATGGGTTGAGTGATTCAAGAATGGAGATTTTTCAAAGGGGATTCTTGTGGTTAAGTGTATGGAGCAGTGAATACGAGGAAGAAACGAAAAGAAATAAGAAAAAATAAAATGATCTCCTCCTAAGGTATAAAGGCCACGCCACCAACCGGAAGAGGATCGAGATCTACGAGGCTCACCACCAAGGCCTAAAGATTCCATTAGCTAAGGATAAAGGGCTTCTTGGCTCACCACCAATGAGTGATCTACGCTCCAAGGATAAAGAAACCGAAAGGAGTTATCCACTTTCCAAAGGAGTTCACTCAAGTAGAGGAATTCTTACCATTCTTATTCATGAAATTCGTATGTCTCCTACATTGGATAGTTTCCCCTATTTATAAGAGGATTTTAGCCTTAGGAAATATTAAAAACAAACTTTAATAACCTAGGAACTGAAACGTTCAACTCTTGAGCTACATAAAAATAAAAACAGTTAGGAACGTAATAAAAAGCCTTTATCACGGGAACTAAATGCCCTGAACTGAAACGTTTGACTCTTGAGCTATAAAAATAAAAACAGCCAGGAACTTAATAAAATGCCTTTATTATAGGAACTAAATGCCCTTTAATCTTCGGCCTTCCACATTCTCGAACCATTAGCTTTCCGTGTTCTTGAACCTTTGGCTTTCCATATTCTTAAACTGCTTTCGTGAACCTCTAGCCTTCCCAAAATTCGAGCTCCTCCCTTGACCAAAAAATAATCCTTCTGAAACTTCATCAATTGATCATACAAGACATCTAAAATGGCCTCCCATTGATACCTATTGATATACCACAAAGTACCGATAAGTAATTAACATTATTCATTCAAAATGATCCATCGAAGCACATAATGCCCAACTTCTTTATTGGCTTGAATAAGCATGATGGTTCTAGGTTGGTCCATGAAGCTACGTTGGATGCTCCCGCATCAAGAGCAATCCCATGATATCTTGCGTGTGCTCTACTTGGTGCAATACATGATTAGAATTTCAAGCCTCATAATTTGGGCTTTCTTACACGACCGAGTTTCTGCCAAAGGGAATAAGCAAAGCCCTAAGTTGGTGAGAATGGTTTTTTGCAAATCACCTTAAAGAAAAACAGAGAAACACCTAGAGGCAAGAATAGCTAGAACAGAACAACATATTGTGACCAATATCAGTCATCTCAATAACAACATTAAAGAAAGGAACATTTGAATCCACAACGCTTTCATAAGCAGACAAACTAGTGGCCCATCCTGCAAAGTCATTTGCATCGGAACTAATCATAAACTAGACTCGATCAAAGTAGCTGAAAAATGATTGCTTATGTAAGAACAACATTGCAGCAAGCAATGCACTTTCATCCATAAAATGTTCGCTTATGTAGGAGAGGCCAAGCTTTCTTGCGTTGCTGCGGTTAGAATCAGAAGCTCTAAGTACTTTCTCCCCCAAAACAAAGATGCGACCATACAAACTCAAGGAAATAAAATCGAACCTAACTTGCGGTCGCAGATTTAGGGCTTCTCGAGGGACCGCTTCAAGCAGAGCGGAAAGCAAGTCATCGACGGAAGATTAGACGAGAGGGCGGGGCAATTGCTTCTCAGTTGCGAGTCGAGATGAGCGAAATCAGTCGTCAAGTGGAGAGAGAAAGGCGTCGGCCTTGCCCAAGTCCACTAAGATCTCCCTCGCGACTGATCAGGCCAGCGACAAGGACAGCACCCGATCGACGGGGGGGAGCTTGGTGCCGCTTGGGAACGAGACCGAGGCCGCCTCCTTCCTGTAGTGGAGGCCGGCGACGTCTTCGGTCTGAGGGAGGGGGAGGACGAGTAGACGGAGGACAGCGTCGACGATAACGGCTTGGAGTCGGAGTTGATGACAAGTTCATTGAGGGGAGGTAGCTGCGATAGGCGGGGCTCTTGGAGGAGGCAATGTGCCAGAGGTAGATGACCAGCGAGGCTTAGGCCAAGGGGGTGGATGCGTTGAGAAGGAAACAGAGGAAGTGCAACTCATTCGTGAGGAGAGAGAGCCCAAAAAATATTCAAGTGAGAAATTTTAAGTGGGAGTGCTGCGTATTTATTATCCATTGATCCGTGCTTTCTTCCGCCGGCCAAGCCGAGTCACCAGCCGAGAGTTATTTGGGAGAGAGTGAGAAGAGAGAGGAGATAGAGGAGCGTTGTGTCGAGGAGCAAGAGAAAATCGAAGAGGACACCAAGTGGGGCCCACCCCTCCACATGGCACCTTGTGAGTGGCCAGGGATTACGCTGACTTGGAGGTCCCGGACCATCCAATATTTTCTCCCTGCTCACATCCACTCTCTCTGCCCTCTTTCCCTCTTTTCACTTCTTCCTTTTCTTTTTGTGTTTCTTTTTCAATGAACGAAGAAAGCCCTCCCCTAAGAACCTGATGCGTGATGGGTTGAGTGATTCAAGAACGGAGATTTTTCAAAGGGGATTATTTTGTGGTTAAGTGTATGGATTAGTGTATACGGTGAAGAAACGAAAAAGGAATTAGAAAATATAAAACGATCTCCTCTCAAGGTATAAAGGCCACGCCACCAACCGGAAGAGGATCGAGATCTACGAAGCTCACCACCAAGGCCTAAAGCTTCTACCAGCTAAGGATAAAGGACTTCGGGATAGGAGAAGCTCACCACCAAGGCCTAAAGATTCCACCAGCCAAGGATAAAGGGCTTCTTGGCTCACCACCAAGGAGCGATCTACGCTCTGAGGATAAAGAAACCGAAAGGAGTTATCCACTCTCCAAAGGAGTTCACTCAAGTTGAGCAAATCTCACCATTCTCATTCATGAAATTCGTATCTCCCATACATTGGAAAGTTTTCCCCTCTTTATAGGAGGATTTTAGCGTTAATACATATTAAAAACGGACCTTAATAGCCTAGAAACTGAAACCTTAATACATATTAAAAACAGACCTTAATAGCCTAGAAACTGAAACCTTAATACAAATTAAAAACAGACCTTAATAGCCTAGAAACTGAAACTTTCGACTCTTGGACTACATAAAAATAAAGACACATAATAACTTAATAAAAGCCTTTATTAACACGGGAATTAAATGCCTTTAATCTTTGGCCTTCCGCATTCTTGAACCTTCAAATTCGAGCTCCTCCCTTGACCAGAAAATAATCCTTCTGAAACTTCATCAACTGGTCATTCAAGACATTTAGAATGGCCTCCCATTGATAGTTATCGATATACCACAAAGTATCGATAAGTAATTGACATTATTCATTGAAAGTGATCCATCGAAGCACATAATGCCCAATTTCTCTCTTGGCTTGGATAAGCATCGATGGTTCCGAGTTGGTGGATGGAGCTACGTTGGATGCTCCTGCATCATCCTCCCCGGGTTGTTTGAGATTTGTCCTCAAATCTAGAAGGTTTTCATCCTCCAAGTAAGGAGAAAGGTCTCCCACGTTGAATGTTGCTGAAACTCCAAACTCTCCCGGAAGGTCAATCTTGTAAGCATTGTCACCAATTCGCTCCATAACTTTAAAGGGACCATCAGCTCTGGGCATAAGCTTGTTCTTTCGACAAAATGGAAATCTCTCCTTCCTCAAGTGAAGCCATACAAGGTCGCCCGGTTGAAATTGAGTCTTCTTGCGATGTTGATTAGCTTTCTTCTTGTAAGATTCGTTGGCCTTTTCAATGTTGGATCGAATCTGCTCATGGAGCTTCTTCATTGACTCGGCTCTTTTCTTGCCATCAAAGCTCACTTGAGAGTTAGACGGAATTGGAATCAAATCAATGGGTGTGAGAGGATTAATTCCATACACAACTTCAAATGGCGATCGACCAGTAGTATAACTTGGTGATTGATTGTAAGCAAATTCAGCATGCGCAAGCTTTAAATCCCAATCTTTCAATGATTTACTCACCATACCACGAAGAAGAGTGGTTAGAGTACGATTTGTTACCTCCGTTTGGCCATTAGTTTGGGGATGACAAGCTGTGCTAAATAAGAGTCTTGTACCAAGCATTCTCCATAAAGTCCTCCAGAAGTGGCTTTAGAACTTGGAATCACGATCCGACACAATGGTCTTTGGTACTCCATGAATGCGAATAATCTCTTTGAAATATAATTTAGCAATATGAGATGCGTCATTTGCCTTGTGACATGGCACGAAATGAGCCATCTTAGAGAACGGATCGACGACCACCATGATAGAATCTTTTCCTCTTTGAGTTCTTGGTAGAGCCACAATGAAATCCATGCTAACATCTTCCAGGGCTGCAATGGTACCGGAAGTGGAGTATACGAACCTTGATGGAAATGGCTTTTGATCTTTGACAAGTTGCACACCTTGAGATGATAGCATGCACATCTCCACTCATCTTTGGCCAATAGAAATGTTCTTGAAGAACCTCAAGAGTTTTGTTAATACCAAAATGACCAGCCAATCCTCCACCATGCGCTTCTCGAATCAGCAATTCGCGAAAAGAACTCTTCGGCACACATAATTGATTTCCTTTAAAAAGAAACCCATCTTACAAAGAACATATACCTTGAACTCCTCGCTTGCAATTGTTGATGATGGATGAGAACTCCGCATCTTCAGAATAAAGTTCTTTCATTGATTGAAATCCGAGAATCCTAGAGTCCAAAACCACAAGCATAGAATATCTTCTCGACAAAGCATCTACTACAACATTAGTGTCCCCCGGTTTATATTTTGAGACAAAAGAAAAGGATTGAAGAAATTCTACCCATTTTGCATGCCTCGAATTAAGCTTGCGTTGGCCACTAATAAACTTAAGTACCTCATGATCAAAATGAAGGACAAATTGCTTTGGCCTTAAATAATGACTCCAATGATCAAGAGCTCGGACAATGGCATAGAATTCTTTGTCATAAGTTGAATAATTCCTCTTTGGAATCAGATAACTTCTCACTGAAATATGCCAATGGTTTTTGTGCTTTCACCAGAACAGCACCAATACCAACTCCACTTGCATCACACTCGACTTCAAATACTTTATCAAAATTAGGAAGTGCAAGAATAGGGGACTCACAAAGTTTCTGCTTGATTATGTCAAAGGCGTTTTGAGCAGCCTTTGTCCATTCAAAAGCACCATTCTTCAAGCATTCAGTTATAGGAGCCATGATGGTACTAAAGTTTTTAACAAAACGTCGATAGAAAGAAACAAGTACGTGAAAACTTCTTACATCAGAAATGGACGCCGGAACTGGCCAAGTCTTCATAGCTTCCACCTTGGTTTGATCAACAGAGATTCCATCTTTGGAAACCATATAACCAAGAAACACAATGCTCGGAGAGAAGAACTCACATTTCTCCATTTTAGCATACAGTTTTTGATCTCTCAAGACATTGAAGACTTGTTTTAAATGAGAGATATGCTCCTCCTCGTTCCTACTATAAACAAGAATATCGTCGAAATAAACAACGACAAATCGACCAATAAAGGAACGAAGAACCTCATTCATAAGTCTCATGAAGGTACTTGGAGCATTAGATAATCCGAATGGCATAACCAATCACTCATAAAGGCCTCCCTTGGTCTTGAAAGCCGTCTTCCATTCATCTCCTTCTCGCATTCTGATTTGATGATAACCACTCCGCAAATCTATCTTTGAAAACATAGAAGAACCATATAATTCGTCAAGCATATCATCAAGTCTAGGTATAGTTATGTTGTTGATGGCCCGATTATCTACACACATTCCATATGTACCATCCTTCTTAGGCACAAGTAGAGCCGGAACAGAGCAGGGACTCATGCTTTCTCGGACGTATCCTTTGAGGATAAATTCATCAACTTGTCTTTGCAACTCCTTTGTTTCCTCTGGATTGCATCGATAAGCTGGCTTGTTTGGTAGCGGAGCACCGGGGATCAAATCAATTTGATGCTCAATACCTCTTATGGGCGGTAATCCAAGTGGCAAGTCGTTCGGAAACACATCTGCAAATTCTTTCAACAGACAATGCATTTTTGGATGTATGGGTCGCTCCATCTCACTCTTTTTCTCGACCACAAGCAAAGCAAATACATTCTTTTGTTTGCTAATGGCTCTCTCAACCCGTGTCTCACTTAAGAACAGATTTTCCTTACAAGTGTTTCCCTCCCCAGGTTGATTATTATGTATCGAATAAGGACTCAATGTTAAAAGAGTAATGCATTTTTGTTCCTTATGAAAAGAGTAGGTGTTTTTCCGACCATCATGCATAGCATTTATATCAAATTGCCACGGTCTACCCAATAACAAGTGGCATGCCTCCATAGGAATCACATCACATACAACCTCATCTCGATAGTTCTGCCCAATCGAAAATGCTATAAGAACGCGTTTGGTTACCTTGAATTCATTCCCTTGATTGAGCCATTGGAGGTTGTATGGTTGAGGATGTTTCGTTGTTGGAAGCTTCAACTTGTCGACAAGAGTTGTCGAAGCAACATTGGTACAGCTCCCACCATCAATGATCACCGAACACACCTTTCCATTAATAGTGCAACGTGTGTGAAATATATTCTCCCTTTGCTCTTTATTAGGAGAAACTTCAACATGCAATGCTCTTCAGATGATCAACAGCTCACCATCATCGGCTTTCTCCACAACTTCTTCTTCTCGATCAGATTCGGAAATATTTTGGTCTTCATTGTCATCAGCCTCTTGAAGTGCCGAATTGATCTCCTCAATTTCTTGAAGAGTCATAAGTCTCCGATTTGGACAATTTGCTTGTAAATGCCCAAAACCATGGCACTTAAAGCATTTCCTTGCATCACCTTCAAACTTCTTTTGGACTTCTTTGGAAGGCTCTACATTCTTTCCCCCGCCTTTGTCTTTTGTCGACAAACTCTCGCCCTTGCTTGAGGAAGCACCCTTAAAATAGGATGTTGCCTTTGTTGAGGTTCTGGAGGAAAACCTCTTGCTCTTTAATTGTTTCTCAACTTTTATGGCTAATTTGCATACATCTTCAAAGGACCAATACGGTTGAAGTTCAACCATATCAGCAATTTCTCGATTCATGCTGCCAAGAAAACGAGCGATGGTTTGCTCGGGAACTTCCGGAACTTCACTCCTCATTTTCAGTTGTTCAAACTCACGAATGTAATCTTCAACGCTCACCCCATGTTGTCTTAGGGAGTTCAGTTTGAGGAAGAGATCTTGCTTATTGTTGTCGGGCAAGAATCTCTTCTTCATCAACTTCTTGAGTTTTTCCCAAGACTTGATTCAGCCTTTTCCTTCCCTTGCTCGTTGATGCTTTAGATTCTCCCACCATAGAGAAGCATATTTGGTCAACTTTAGGACAGCAACCTTACATTTCTTCTCATCCGAATAAGATTTGAAGTCAAAAATTCGTTCAGTTTTGTGTAGCCAATCTACAAAGTCATCGGGATTAAGATTACCGTCAAACTCGGGGACCTCCACTTTAATGTCTCTTTCATCCTCCTTATGCCTCCCTCTCCGTCTTCGTATTTGAATTGGAGATTCAGAATCACTAGAGTGTAGAATCGTTCGGTTGTCTCCAGTGGACTCGGAATCACCATCAGAATTTTGACGAGATTCAGAATCGTCACGCCGATGCCGTTCATTGGGACGCCTTGCTGGTTGTCCTTGCCTCGCCGGATCCTCTAGAAGATTGAGGACTCGCTCCATTTGTTGTTGAAGATTTTGGATTGCACGATCTCGCCTTTCGTTGTGCGCTTGCTCCAGAGTCAAGCCTCTAGGAACTTGTTCATCCATAAGGAATTTGTAACAAAAGAAAGAAAGGAATCACTCAAATGAGTTAAACCTTGAGCTCTGATACCAATATTTTGATGCGTGATGGGTTAAGTGATTCAAGAACGGAGATTTTTCAAAGGGGATTATTTTGTGGTTAAGTGTATGGAGTAGTGTATACGGTGAAGAAACGAAAAAGGAATTAGAAAAGATAAAACGATCTCCTCCCAAGGTATAAAGGCCACGCCACCAACCGGAAGAGGATCGAGATCTACGAAGCTCACCACCAAGGCCTAAAGCTTCCACCAGCCAAGGATAAAGGACTTCGGGATAGGAGAAGCTCACCACCAAGGCCTAAAGATTCCACCAGCCAAGGATAAAGGGCTTCTTGGCTCACCACCAAGGAGGGATCTACGCTCCGAGGATAAAGAAACCGAAAGGAGTTATCCACTCTCCAAAGGAATTCACTCAAGTTGAGCAAATCTCACCATTCTCATTCATGAAATTCGTATCTCCCATACATTGGAAAGTTTTCCCCTCTTTATAGGAGGATTTTAGCGTTAATACATATTAAAAACGGACCTTAATAGCCTAGAAACTGAAACCTTAATACATATTAAAAACAGACCTTAATAGCCTAGAAATTGAAACCTTCGACTCTTGGACTGCATAACAATAAAGACACATAATAACTTAATAAAAGCCTTTATTAACACGGGAATTAAATGCCTTTAATCTTCGGCCTTCCGCATTCTTGAACCTTCAAATTCGAGCTCCTCCCTTAACTAGAAAATAATCCTTCTAAAACTTCATCAACTGGTCATTCAAGACATTTAGAATGGCCTCCCATTGATAGTTATCGATATATCACAAAGTACCGATAAGTAATTGACATTATTCATTAAAAGTGATCCATCGAAGCACATAATGCCCAATTTCTCTCTTGGCTTGGATAAGCATCGATGGTTCCGAGCTCGGTGGATGGAGCTACGTTGGATGCTCCCGCATCAGAACCCTAAAAAAAAAAAACTGAAGAAAGCAATTTTTCTTTTGTCTTCAATTTTCGACAAAGAAAACCTAGAGAAGCCCCCAAAACCCTATGTGAACCACCTTTTTATAGGCCAAGGATTAGAGTTTTAATTTTTTTTTTTCAAATTAACATCCATGAAGATTTCTTTTCTGCACACAATATTACCTTTTATTTTACACATCTCTTCTAGATTTCCTCTGCAAAACTGAATATTCTCTACCAATTTTTTCAAAATTGCAATAGGATTTCTTCAATTTTGAAATCTCGCAAAGATGAGTTCGTAATATCTCCTCGAGGATACGGACTTGAGCCAATTTGCTTTCCTCGTAGGTTTAATCCGATCTATCAATTTAAAACTTAGAACCATCAATTCAAACCTATTTGTCGTCAGTCCAATGCAAATACAAATTAAGAATAAATACACCTAAAATTATATGATATGCAATTAATTAAATAATTAACTTTTTTATGCAAAAAATAAATAATCGAGTTACCAAAATTTAGGTGTCAACATAAGTTTGGGCCATTCTAAGGTGAATGACCTCCTTGCGCAAAGTTTAGGAAGTTTACTCATTGAGTTTATCTCACTATTGTTGTTTAAATGTTTTCAAGCTTTTAAGAATGTTTAAACCATTTCGCTATATTTGTTTTGGGGTGCCTATGGATCAATACAGTGAGGTGATTTCCTATCCAGTTGAGGGTAAGGGACACTAGATACGAGAAGTAGGTGACCAACCATTTGGGTTAATGAGGGCCTCATAAGTTCGAAGCCCGGTACGTTCGGTTTAGAGGAGAGCGTTGGGGCCCTCTCTAGTGTTTTGATGGATCATCAGGAGGGGGGTCTAATGGCACTGTTTGGGACCCATGGTTTTGGATACTCCCGATGTGACATCCTCAAAATTTGACCCTATTCAGGATACAATAAGGGGTTTACTTCTATCAATGCATAATTAGTAGAATTAGACTTTGAATTGGTTTGTGAACCATTCTACAATTAGTAGACCGCGACCAGCGATCGGCGGTCGTTGGCGGCCGATGGGCTGTGCGTTGGCGGTCAGCGATGACGATCGGCGGCTAGCGGTCGTGCAATAGCGGCAGCAGGTGACAGCGACATCGACGATCTGCGAGCAATAATAGAAAACGAATAAATACAAAAAAGAAATTGTTGCGTTATCAAACGTATTTATATTATTTTTCTATTCCAATAGTAGAAATTTTGTATAGTTACCAGGCGGATTCTTTTACTCAGAAATTGTTTCTTGGAATAAAAGTAGAAAAAAATTATTTCTGGAAAAAAATTATTCTCTAGTCAAGAAGCGTTGTCATACCCAACTTTAGAATAGAACATTCCCAAAGCATCGCAACACTGTTATTTAAGCAAAATGCCCAAGAAAAAGAATCAATTCCGGGTTCTTCCCGACCCAACTTTTGCCAAAATTGTTCACTACCCAAACTTTTTTCATTTTTGGTGAGAAAATTTGAAAAAGGTAAAATTGGGACCAAATCGGACCACCTTTGTCCGCAATCCACACAAGGCCACAAGCTACCCGCAGGCGATGAGTCATCAGTCGTCATCGGCATCTCTAAAGCATCCCCAAAATTCCCACGTGGCAGCCGAGCATTCTCCTTCATCCAAACACACCGTAACGTCTCCGATTCCCCATCTCTCTCTCTCGCTAACTGAACCAACAAACAAGGTCGCACCCACCATTTCTAATTTCTGCAACGAGCGAAAGCAGAACAAATCCCCAGCTCCACGCGAATCTTCCCGGGAATCAAGTTCTCTCTCTCCCTACAAAGATGCAGAGACAGTTACTCATCCACTTCCCGATGACAAATAATCATTCGATTCGGTCCGCATCCGAATCGACGACGACCACCCAGTGCAGATGATGCTTCTGCTCGAGTGGACCAACGGTGGCCATGGTGGTGATGACGTCATCGTTATCGTCGCGTAGATGCCTCTGCTCGCAACCGAATCGCCAACTTGGAATCGCTCACCGCTGCCACTGCCGCTGCCGCTGCTGCTGCTAGCACCCGATTCCGATTCCGATTCCGATTCCGTTTCCGTTTCCGTTTCATCTTCTGCCTCCTCGCCTCCACGCGTGTGGTCTGCATTATTCCCGAGGCGAGGACGGAGATGCCTGTATAAATATAGCCACCAGTCTTCGTTTCCCTTCCACCATGCGAGTCCCGAAGAAGCCCGTCTCCTTTTGCCTCTCTCTCTTCCCTCCGCTCTCGCCTCTCGGCTGCGACTCTCGCGTCTGGTTCGGCTCGCGCTGTCTCTCGAGGCCCGCGCGCTTCTCCGTTAGGAGGAGAGGGATTCTCACTTTAGGTTCGGCTTTCTTCGTTTTCTCATGTTCTCGTATTTTGGCGGTGCTTGTTTGTTGTTTTAGTTTTTTAAGCTGTTGTTTAAATCTGTTGTTAAACTATTGCCTTCAATGTCTGTATTGGAGCTCTAGATACGTTGATGATTGGCTTTGAGTTCCAGTGTTTGGAGTTCTATCCGGTCTGGCATTATGGTTTCTGTTGAGTTGTTCTAGGGAATCTGTTCTTTGGGAAGTTGTTTAGTGGGTTTATGCTAGTTATTCGATCAAAATTATTGCTTCCTTTAGTGTCTTTAGGTGGTTTTTGGGGAGAAGTTGAGCTGGTTCAGTAGGTAACTCTACTTGGGAGCAAAGAGCTGCTTTTTGATTGAGATTTCAAATTTCTAGGTTATACTTGGAGCATGCACGGGAAGTTCTAAGAGTGGGGAACATTTAAGTGGACTGCTATGTTCTCTTTTGATTGAATGTGAGGTAAGATATCCTTTTTGCTTTTCTCATGTTTAAATAGGGTACTTCTAGATGCAATTTATGGGAGAAGAGTGTAAGTTATCAGGACTGGACTTAGTTGAACAGCTAAGATGAACTTTTGATTGAAGAAAGGGATGGTCAAGACCTTAGTATAGGGGTTTGGGGGTGAAAAGTATACATAAATTCTCTTGTGGTGCATTTTGCTAATTCCGAGCCTATGCTTGAGCTTTGCTGGCATTTAGTTCAACCAAACTCCTCATCTTATTCTTGCTTGTTTTTTAGTGGGGATTCAACATGGTACAGATTTCGACAGTCTTTCTGTTTGTTGCTTAGTTACTACTACCAGATACTTTGTAGGCAACCTCTTCTTAGTCATATCTACAATTTTATGGTTTCTTTCTGGAACATGTATTTACTTTATTTTGTGTACCTATGAGCAACAAGCATATGCTAATGTGTACATTTACACAGTTTCTCATCAAGGCTGTTGCTTCTCTCCTTAACAAAAGCAGGAGCCTGTCAGTTGCATGCAAGTTACTCGATGGATGGGATTCATGCAACCACTGTTGATGACAGGAGTTTAGACTGTTCACAGATGGGCAGTTTTGAAAATAATGGTTTGAAGCCGTGCATATGGTCAGCTCCAGAAGGAGGACAGAAGATTGACATAGCACAGCAGATCTTTTGCAACAGATCATTGAATATGAGGAATATTGTTGCCGTGGGGTTTGACATGGACTACACTTTGGCTCAATACAAGTCTGATACTTTTGAGTCCCTTGCTTATGAAGGCACAATCAAGAAACTGGTCTATGATTTGGGATACCCTATTGAGGTTTATTTTATGTCTTTTCTGCCCTTGTGACATATTCTTCTAGCGACTAAAATAGCTTTGTCTTGTATCTTGTGCTTGTTTTAGATAACTGTGATGTTGATGCAATCTAAATTGCTAGACTACCTTTTCCAGTAATCTCTGCTTGATTGTGATAGTAAAAGTTGGCTCCAGTAGTGGAATTAATGTGCAAATATTTTAGACCAAGTTCTCAGCAGAATTTTTTCCTGTTTTATCTTTTTGGATCACTAAGATTAGTAATGATGTACTTGTTGTGCTTTATAAACTAATATGCAAGCTGACTGAGATCAATCTATGCAGTTGTTGGAATGGTCCTTTGATTGGAAGTACATGGTGAGGGGATTGGTTCTTGATAAGAAGAGAGGCAACATCTTAAAGGTCTTCCTTTAGTTTTTGTGGCAGTTGCTACTTTTTTAGGCCATTAGTCTTTCTATTAGATTAGCACTTAGTGTTATGCAACTTTTCATTACGCAGATGGATAGGCATAAATATGTGAAAGTAGCCTACCACGGGTTCAGAGAGTTAAGTAAGGAAGAGAAAGTCAGCACCTATGGCAATACTCTGATACGAGATTCTTTTGATGAGCCAGACTATGCCCTTATTGATACCCTGTTTTCGCTAGCTGAAGCTTATTTGTTTGCACAACTAGTTGATTTTAAGGACAAGAATCCTGGAAAGATTGCAGAAGGCACCAAGTAAGAGGACAATTGACCTTCTCTTTGCAGCTTAACATGTTTGTGTATGCAACTATATTTCTTTGTCATCCTTTAACAAGTAGGGCCTTTAATAGCTGTAACAAAAGCTCTTACATGCAAAATGGAGCCATACTTTCGTCAATAGAAGTCTATAGCAATTTCCATAACATGATGGATAATTATCATGGTGATTACCCCTGTTTTATTGTTTCTTTACTTAAGGAACTGTGACCTCATGTTCTGTGATCTTTTATCAAAACCTGTTGACTGATGCTCCTATAAGACTCTTGCAACACCTAGAATTTGCAATTCAGAAACTGCAATAGCACTTCACAGACAACTTTAATATAAATAGACTCGTAATTACTCTCTAATTGATAAGATAGATGTTCCTTCCGGTCATTTCACTTAACAGCCATGGTTAAATGTCTAGATAGATGGGAAAGTAGATTTACTTTGAGGATGTTCTAGTGGAAGTGCAGGAGTAGCCCCTTCTGTCCTTTTACAAGTAGTCCTACAATATGTATTACTGTTGGATGACATGTGCAACACTGAAAGATCCAACGTTGGTAAAAAAATTGAGCTTCCTACATTTACGCAAAATTGCAATGGCAAGGTTTTATAATTTACTTGCTCAATCATAGCCTAGTCCTTTTCTTGAAAACATCAATGGGTGATTCTTTTAATGAAGTACACACACAACTTGCTGGGTGAGAAGACTGTTAAGATGCACCCAATGGGAGAGGATTGTTGACAATTTTTACCCTTAAGTCACATTATTTTGTATATGCCTGCCTTACTTTACCCATTATATTTTGTAAATTTTCCCTCCAGCTATGCTCATATGTACAAAGACGTTCGAGCTGCAGTTGATTTGTGTCATCGAGATGGGACTTTGAAGCAAATGGTTGCAAAAGATCCTAAAAGGTAGATATAGAAAATCTGTCAATAGCAGCCTACTTAACAACTTCTAACAGGGACAGCTTTCTATCCAGAGAAGGTCTTTCATCTCATAGAGTGCTGCAGTGTAGCACTGGTTAATTACACTTGCTGGGTTGCGGACAGATAATCTCTCTTTGTGGGCTTTTGGTTGTTCTTTTGCAAGGTATATCAATGAAGATGCATGTATAGTACCTTTGCTCAAAATGCTCAGGGATTCTGGACGTGCAACATTCTTAGCAACGAACAGGTATGGTATTCATTGTCTTTTGAACAGAAGTGTAGTAACTTTATGCTTGTATCTCAATGTGGTTATGTCATTTTTAATTATCTATGTTTCTTAAGTATCGGGTTCTTTATGATGATCTTCTATGGAATGTGGCACAACTTTTCTCATTCCCTTCTTGATAGCCAGCCATTTTCACTTTGAAATACTCTTAGTAAAGGTTTTGCACTTTAAGTTTTCCATTCTGCTATTGATATATTCTTTATTCTTTTGTTGCAGTTTATGGGACTACACAAATATTGTAATGAATTATCTTTGTGGTCCCCATACATCAGGGGGTAATACCTCCTGCAATTTTGACTGGCTCCAATACTTTGATGTCATCATCACCGGCAGGTATGTTGGTTTTTGAAGTAACTAGATCAAATTCAAACATTTGCTTCCTTCACATTTCACATTTAGCAACCGTAGCTGCCAAACTGTAGCATGATTACATGCCAGGCAGCTGTCCTTATATCTGCTGCTCCTCTACTTTTTGAACAACTTCAGCAAGAGTCTGGTGGGATGTCAGGATTCTCTTGTTTTAAGATTTGTATGCCATTAGGAAGCAGTGTCTTATTCCCCAACTGTTGAACACTTCTATATAGATTTTAGTTTGAGACATCTAAAATTTCAAGTATATATCTGTATCATCTCCTTGGTTGATTTAAAGAGAGAATGCCATGCAGTTAGCTGGTGTACTCCTTTAAATTAAGTTCACAACTCAAAAAATACTGAAAGGTGACGTCCATGCATGAGTCAATTGAATTTTGATCTTTTGGATTATAAATCTGAGTTAATGTATTTGGTGGTCAACATATGTTCATGGCCTTTAAATTATGTGGCAATAACTAAACGGACGGAGCTGCCTATGCAGTGCAAAGCCTAGCTTCTTCCATGAGGATAATCGGGCCAATCTTTTTGAGGTTGAACCTGAGTCCGGGATGCTGCTTAATACTGATAATGGCACTCCCATGCCTCAGGTTAGTTGTGGTGCTACTCAGTTCTTTGAGCCCTTTATATGCTTGTGCCATGTCCCTGATAATTAAGGGTAATTGAAGGTAGGAGACACTGTGCCAAGGTTGATGTTGCAGCCATCAAATAAGAGTTGCAGAGTTTTTCAGGTATTTCTTTGACAAACACTTTATTCTTCCTAAATGAATATGTACTTGCTTTAGTCCATAACTATGCTCGAACGGAATGACTGTTTTCCATCATAAATGATGCTTAAAACTTGTCTTTTCAGGGAGGAAATGTTGGTCATCTTCATAAACTACTGTCCATTGAGTCAAGTTCACAGGTGATTTTGTACATGTTTCTGATCATTTTGGCAATTGAACCTTTATCATTTCATTTGCTAATGAGTAACATAAAAATGAAAATCACGGTGAATTTCTCTCTCAATCTTCTTCTATTTTATTGGAACATTAACCATCTCTCGTCTTTAGCTTTGGACTGTCCTGATATTATTGCATATGTCAGATCTGATTCATCTCATTTCTTTATTGAGATGTTTCAGTGCCAATATTTCAGCTGAAAGGCTTGGATACACTTGTTACTTTTATTATGAGTTTTCATGCTTGAAAATACTTGTATTATTGACATAGCCCACCTCTCTGGTAGGTTCTTTATGTTGGGGATCACATCTATGGGGATATATTGCGCAGTAAAAAGGTCCTTGGTATGACTATCTTAATTTGCTAAAGCAGTTTCTGCCAACTGTAGTCTGATCAGTCAGTTTTATGTTCTATGATGAATCCACTGATTTGTTAGCAGCATCTGTCAGTTTTACCTTAACTGTGAAAATGAGAGACATTTGACTATCATATATGATCATTTCTTCTTGCACTGTGTCAGAGATTGCTGGCACGATTTTGGTTGCTACATCTTCAAGCACATCTAGGACAATATCCAAATTCATCCAGTTATTTACTGGAGTTTTGAGCAATCTGTATGATTTACGTTTTTAAATTGGAACTTGGCAAAAGACAACACCTAGAGGATTTTGAAGAAGATCTGACATCTGTGGTATATAGCAAGTCTCTTTAATCAGTTATGAATGTACATATGTGGAGTGGAAATTGTACTAAATAAGAAGCAGGGTTTAGTTTCCAATTTTAGTAACAATAAGGTAGTAACGCTTACAAATGGAAAATAGTGGAAGATGGCTGTCCTGGGCAAAAATTGAGGTAGACTGCATCGTAGGAATGTCATGTGTATTGCAAAATAATTTAGAAGTCTCTTAAATGTGCTTAGTGTACATTGAATCTTGAATTTACGGCTTTGATGTTCATATGGCATTCCTTTTTATTGTTATTGTTAGTTAATTCATTCTAAAAATCCATATGCTGTAGTTGCTTAACTGCTCTATGCTGGTTATATCATGTCTGTTGAGCAGGTTGGCGTACGATGCTTGTTGTTCCGGAGCTTGAAAGGGAGGTTAAACTTCTATGGGAATTAAGGGACAGCCGCAAGGTGTTTGTGGAGAAAACTTCCGTACTTTTTTATTTGTTTATTTACCAGACCATTTAAGAGGGTGAGGGTTGATGTGGTGTAAAAGGTTACTCCATGTGGCCTGAGATCGCCAATTCAAGTCACAAAAACAGCGTCTCTGGAAAACCAGGGGTTGACTGCATTCTTTCACCCCTCCCCAGACCCCATAGTACAGGAGCATTGTGCAATGGAATACCCCTTTTCCTCTTTACTAGACTATATTAAGATTTTTCAAAATTATTGTGGAGATATGATTGGTCAATTCACCAGCATTGTGGTATTGATATATTACAGGCTAAAATTTAGAATTTGAGTGGCATTAAGCTTTCCTTTTTGTCCTTGGACATTAGGATACCTTGCAGATCTTTGGTTCATTCAATAGTAATAATGTATAGAAGGTCTATTGGGACTTGAGGTTCTTCTTTTCCTCGGTAAAGGATTTCTTTTAAGGGTCTAGATGATGGAGGGGCATCCACACTTTTAGTCCACTATATCATCCATAGATATCCTCACTGCCTTTCAAGGGGTCATCTCTGAAAATGTAATGGTGGTAACATATAATACACATCGGCCTGATGTAAGTGGATTTCCATGCAGCAACTCAGGTTAATGAGGAATGAGCGGGATCATATTGAAGATAAAATCCATCATCTAAAGTGGTCTCTCAAGTAAGTACTATATTCTGACCCAAAAAAAAAATGTAAGTAGTATATAGAAAGATGCATAGACTATGGAAATTTGTGGTATTCAAAATGTCTACTGTTATTATGTATTTTCTTTTTTCTTTTTAATGAGGCAGTGAGTTTTATCTGTATTATTCAAATTGATGGTTTACCAGTCGGGTCTTCCAATTTTAGTTCAGGTCTCTATGTTGCCCACTCAATTATTATTACTATTATCATTATTTTTTTTGTAATTGTGAATTCTTTTCAGGTCATGTTTTGTAATAAACTTAATTTGTTGTACATATTTATATTAGCCAACTGTTGTCAATGGAGAAGCAATTCCCTATCCTTCCAAAGGAAGTGAGCACATCCATTCAAGCAATCTTCAATCATGTGAAGTGAAAGTGCTCTTAATTTCTATTAGTTCATTGTGTCTGTTTACGTATGCATCCACATAATAATATGATGTTGCTTCCCAAGTGGTTGCCTTAAGTTCTGGTAATAAATATGGTTTTGAACTTGACAAAAAGATGATGACAAAAACTGGAAAAGATGTTGGGGTTTCTGGCCAAGGTAGAAATTTTACCTGTCATTCATCCCGTATTAGATAATTCTAGTTTTTCACATTTCTCATGTGTACAGTTGATTCTTGCATCATGTCCTTTGATTTGATTTGCCATTAAATCCTACTACTTGAATTATGAGTCATTTGTCTCTTAATAGTAAAGAAATTTATGGTTGCCTGCTCTTTATCCTAGTGTGGAATGATATTTTGGACTGGTGAAGTACGTTAAACATTGTCATTTTGTTCAGGTTTGAAAGTGTTAATCCTGAAGAGAAGCGAAAGTTATCCTCCGAGGTGGAAGAACTGGAGGTAAGGACAAAGCCAAGCAATATTTCTTTGGTATGACATTGATGATGACACATTCCTTTTCATCATTTTAATGTAGTCTCTAAGGAATCAAGTGCGCCTCAGCCATCAACTGGCTCAAAGAGATTGCCACCATAAGGTAAAGAATGTTGGTGTTATGTTTATTGTTTCCTCTTTGGCTGCTTGTTGGTCCTTAAATCCAGCTATATTAATGGAACCATGACTTCTCTTTTCATGAACAATTCAGTTTCACAAAGTCTGGGGACAACTTATGAAGACTGGATATCAGAACTCCCGCTTTGCCCATCAAGTAAGCTTTTTATGTTGTATCTATAAGCACCTGTCTTAATTTTTGTCGCTATCATGAATACTAGCTTGGCTATTGTGAACCAGCATGATATTACTGTAGTATTGTCCAACAATGTAACCTCTTTTTATGTTGCTGCGTCCTGGCTTTTGGTCAGATGTAACCTAATGAGAGGTTTTATCACAAAAATTACCATATGCAGGTCGAGAGATTTGCCTGCCTCTATACAAGCCAAGTATCCAACTTAAGCCTGTACTCACCGGACAAATACTACAGACCCAGCGAAGACTTCATGCCTCATGAGTTTGATATTCTTCCCCTGTGAATTTTTAGGCCTTGCCTGTTGAATCTTGGGACCAAAGTGAACACAAACGAATTAATTTGCTTCTGGGAAAGCAAGATCTCCACAGCCTAGTGCTCACGAGGTTTGAGTTCTCTCTCACTAACTGTAGTGGTATGGGAATGTAGTCTTAATTGTACATTTAGAAGCATTGCAGTCTCCTTTCCCTGTAATCTCAAGACAGCCCCAACTTTTACGAAAGAAATGGCTTTATGAATTGCGGTGTTGCAATGTGATTTACATTCGTGAATGCTAGTGTCGTCATTTATTGGTTTCCGACGTGCCAAACATTCTTCAGATTTAGCGCACGTACTACAAATTCGAAATTATACATTTTCTTAACGAGAGGATAGGTACATCCGGAGAGTTCGTAGATTGTACAATTATCTATTCCTTTTTTCCCATGGCTGCCTGACCAACAAAATTATTTTTATTACCGTGAGTACCCGCATGCTCATGCGGTCTTCTTTTTTTAAAATTCCTCTCATATATTTTATCATTTCATTTTAATCTGAAACTTGACTGGGGTTTCTTGAGCGCAGGTGATTGTAGTAGAGACATGACTTTCTAGGCACGTTGACGGGCTTTTCCCTTTCACTTTTCGTTCCCTTTACCTTTTCCCTGCTATCTGGATCATCCACTTAAAAGTCTGTTAATTCGCTATGGTCTTAAAGAAAATTGACAGAACCTCATCATGTATGCTTGAACCCTTGTGGCAGGGTTCTCTAGAGTTCTTGGACTCCTGAATGTCTTAGATAGGTCTTCCAAACCTTCGCCTCAATAGACTGCATCTTCTGGACTTCTCGTTGTTACAACTTACATTGAAAAGCCAAAAAAACTACAATAGTCCAGATTGAGATTTGTTACATTTCAATCCAAAGTTGCCTTCTGGTATCACAGAATCACCCAAAGAATGATCATTTTTTTTTTGTCAGGACAGACGGTAGATTTTCATTAAGTAAATGAAAGATTTTAAGGATTACGATGATCTTCACAAAATCTAATATCGCATTTTTTTCTTAGAATAGGACTTTGCCATCCCCATGATAAATGTGATCCCTTCCCTGCCCGACGAAAATCAGTTTTGGAAGTAAAGACCTTTAAAAACTTCAATCGAGAGAGTCACGATTTTGAGGGTGGTCCCATGCTTGTTTTGCATGAATTAAAACAAGCATAGGTTTGTTAAAAGGTAACAAACCTTTAAAACCAAGACCACCATCCTTCCTCCTTGTGGATGTTTCCCTCCCAGCCCCTCCAATGTGGCCATTCTCCGATTTAAGATATTTTCCACAGAAATCCTTTCAATCGGACAGACGAGCATATGCAGGTAATACTTGCACAACAGCCTTTCAGAAATATCTCCGTGCCAGCTCTTGACAGCAATTTTTATTTACAATCTTCTAGTTTTATACTAACATTCGATGAGATGCATGCAACGTCAGATATTTTGAAATTCTCCCGTCAGAGGGGATCCCAACATATTTCATTTTTTTTTTTTTCCATTATGGTCACTCTCAACTCTGCAGCTAGGTTGTTCCTCAAGGACTTAGAACATCATCCTTGCTGAATTTTGTAGAGATTAATAGTCGATCCTGATTTAACACTTTTGAGACTTGTTGACATTCTCAAAGGGTTCCGTCAAGGAAAAAGATGTCGTCTACAAAAGGTAGATGAAGGAATCATTGTTAAATTAAACCCCTTAAATAGAGCCATTCTCCACTAGCTGATAACAACTACTCGGATTTACCCCAGTGGCCACCTTTTCAACTTGGAAGGGGGAGGTGAGAGGTTCGAATCCTCAACTTCTCAGGGGGTTGGGGTGAGAACGATTTAGTTTTAAGAGTGGATTTCGATTCCCACGCCCTGCAAGGAGATTGGACAAAAGTTTAAGAGTGAGTGTTAGCGTAGAAATAGAGTAGGACCGACAAAAAAAAAGATAAAGTAAAACAAAAATAGAATAAGAGGGGACAACATATTTGCAACCAAAATAAATAAATAAAGAGACAAAGGGCCTTTTACCGAATTCCATGCGTAGGTTTGAAATAAGATAGAGGTTCCCCATTAAACCTAATGTTGAAAGTGACAGTCTTTGACATTGCACAACCAAGTTAATCCACTGTTGGACAAAATCCGTGCTTAACGAAAGTCCCATTCAACACAATTGTATGCCTTTTCCATTTTCAATTTCAATAAAACTTGCAATTTCTCTTGTCGATTTAGAATACGAATTTGGTGAAGAATCTCCAAAACCATCAAAAACACGAAGGCATTCTACTTCATAGAGATCAATTACAGGAGCCATGGTCTATTTGCTAGAACCTTCACAATCAACTTGCAGTTGAAGTTGCACAAGCTTATTGCATGATATTCATCCAAAATTTAAGGGAGAGAAACCTTAAAAATGAGAGTAATTTGGGTTGAGAAAGCCTAAAACAAAAAGGGATAAGTGCATAAGGATTCCTAAAATTTTTCGGAATAGTGCAATTAAATTATAAATTTTTTCAAAAAGTGCAATTAAGTCTTTCCGATAAGTCCATCTAATTTGATTAACAAAATATATAGTGTGTCTTTTTTGTTATTTTCTCTCTCTTATGTTGCATTAATGTTAACTAAACCATGGAGCATAAGATTAAAGCAATGTTGTTTTGGTCCAAATTCTAATTTTTAATCCTAGATCTTAGTTAAATGTGACTAAAGAAAAGGCACAATTTTTTTATTAAGAAAACAAACACAAATTAGGTTCCGTTTGTTTCACGGAAAATATTTTCCATAAAGCCATTTTCCAGAAATATAACTATATTTTCCACTGTTAGGTCGAAATCTAAAAATGAATTAGAAAATAATTTTTCCCATTCCATTAAAAAAAAAAAATTCCTCCATGTACCCATTTTAATAATTTTTATTATATATATATATTTAAAAGTGATTTTTGTTCTTTTTCTTTTTGTTTCCTTTCCTTTTCTTCTTCATTGGACGATCACCAACCACGGTGACTGGCCATAGGCAAGTTGGAGCCTCGCCTAATCAAGTGAGGCCAAGCTTGCCGACACCCGAAAGAGCTCAAGCCTACCAGATTCGATTAAGCCTCGCCCAGGTGGGTGAATTTGGTGAGGCCTAAGCTCTCTCAAGATCAATTGGGCGAGCTAGGGCCTCATGTTGATGTTTTGTGACCTCTAGCAAGGTTCAAACGTCACTTAGATGGCTGGATGTGGTGGGGCTCCAGCTTGCTAGCCTATGGCGAGGCTTGAGCTTGCTCAAGGCCAATCGTCAGCTACCATCGTGGCCGGTGACCAACCCATGAAGAAGAAAAGGAAAAAGAAAGAAAAGGAAAAAAAAAAAGAAAAAGAGAGAAAAGGAAAAGAAAAAGAATGGAAAATAATTATAAATTGATTTTAAATTTAAAAAAAATAAAAGGAAAAAAGGTATTTGATAAAGGAAAGTGAGGTGAATGAAGAAGGTGTGAAAAATATTTTACTCTTTCTCAAAAGTGGAAAACATTTTCTCAAATCTTAGAAGACTTCTTTCCTTTCAAGGACAATATTTTTCCCAACTAATTCATTTTTCTAGAAACAAATATCGGAAAATTCAAAAAATGTTTTCTTGCAAGTTATTTTCTGTGAAACGAACGCAAAAAAGCAAAAAAGTCATAGCCAAAACCACCAATGGTGAGGCGAAATGATTAGATGGGTGCAGCAACTCTACCTGACCATCACCGAAATGAACCGATGAGGGCGATCCTCTCTCATTTGTGGCTTCTTTTCTTTCTTTTATATATATATTTTGAAAAATATTGAAGCATTTTTATCTTTATAATCTCATTTAAATCCATCCAAGAAAACTTTCATTTAAATAAGATATGGGGTAAAAAAATTAGGAATTGGACCATAACACGTTGTTTTTAGTCTTATAATGCCACGTAGGAAAGAAAATCATTGGATAATTGATAACAATTCATGTCTCATTGTTCAACTATGGACAGAATCAACGGACTAATAATTATGGGTGACAACGAACTTCGGATTGTGCTAATAATGAGCCCTGGGAGATGATGCCGAATGTGACATTTGAAGATGACCAATTTTTTAAAGGACTATTGCCATTAACAGGCTGAGGAAACTACGGCAGGAGTGACGGGAACATGCAGAGAACAATTGGCAATTTCTAGGAAGAACAATGAGTGTAACAGCTTTAGCAAACACTATTGGGAAAACCTTGCTATTTCCGCTAGAACGGATTATATGGGCATGGTATCTGCTCTAAGCAACCCCCAATAGCTCCTTGCTTCCCAAATTACTTTGGCGAATGGATTGAAGATGTTTATATAAAAAGGATTAAAAGAGCTCAAAAGGGTTGAACGGAAAAATAGAGATGTACTAGAACCGTTCATCATTCTCTTTTTCCAATAATATTGTAGCCTAAGTAGCACCGACATTGACACGCGACACGCAACACGACACGACACGACATGCCAACACGTTGTTTCTAAAAATACAAAGAATTCCGACACATTCAGACACGTTGTATATTAAATATATATTTTTATATATACATAATAAATTATCATTTTTATAATTATTTCAATCAAATTAATTTGAATCAAATTCATAGATAAATAAATAATTAAAAAAGCCTAGAATGAATATACACTAAAAACATTAATCCGTCATTTATTAGTATCACTTGTTGTTTCAATTTGATAAATTCAACTCTATTTCAATAATTCATAAAACTTGGAGAAAAAATAAATAATCCATATTCTGGATTCACATGTTAGATCTGTTGGAAGAGAAGAAAAAAAAAAAACTTAAGGGGTGAATTGTGTATCACGGAAAGTGGGAGTCAGAAGAGAAGAGAATACTAGATTTTTTTTTCTTTCTCCATTTATTATTTTTATTATTGTGTTTTATTTTCACACACACACACACACACGCAAATATATATATATATATATATATATATATATATATATTGACCTCTCATGTATTGAATTTTTAAAATTGACATTGATATCGGAATCATTTGTCGGAAACTCGTATGTCAAAATTCCGACTCGATTATGAAGCAAACTCCAAGCGGAGAAGTTTTGAAGGCCTTCCTTGAGGAGAGCAACTGTAGGCACATGAGCCTCACAAAACAAGAAGACATCATCCGCAAAAAATGGATGCGATAGACTCGTCGCCTTGCATCTCTAGAAGAACTTAAATTCCAGCTTCGACGCGCATCTTAATAATATTCCTGACAGCACCTCCATAATCAAAGTAAATAAATAAAGAGAGATGGGATCACCTTACCGAAGGCCACAACCACTTACAAAGAACCTATGAAGCTCCCCATTCAAAGCAATCGAGAACTTTGGAGTGCGAACATAAGTCATAATCAGCCGAGTCACCTCCTCAGGAAGCCCAAAAGCCAGTAAAACTTTTTCAAGGAAATCCCAATCAACTGTGTCATAAACTTTCCTGAAGTCCACCTTAATCGCACATTTAGGCAAGTATGGTTCAAGGTGGAAGTTGGAAAAGAGTTCCTGGGCCAATAGGATGTTGTCCTTGATCTGCCTACCCTTCACAAATACACTCTAAGAAGGGCTGATCGCACTCTTCAACACTATAGCAACCCAATTAGCCAACACCCTAGTAATACACTTGTAAATTGTGTTGCAACAAGCGATGGGCCTATAATCATCAATGGAAAACGCATTAAGCACTTTTGGAACCAACACCAGAATGATATTATTAATCTCCCTTAAGAGCTTTCTGGTGGTGAAAAAGTCCATCACTATAGCTATGACGAGAGAGCCAACAGTCCCTAATTTTTCTTAAAGAACTCAACCATGAAGCCGTCTAGCCTAAGAGCCTTTCCCCTAGGTAAGGAGAATAAGGTGTCCCGAATCTCCAATTCGGTAATTGGTCTAGCAAGGAAGCTAATTTGGTCATCCGATAGAGGGTGCTGAATGACCTCCCGAATCTCCCCAACCGAAGGCCTGCCCAACTCCACTCTCGGCGCTAGGATGTCTTGGAAGTACTCAACAAAACATTTTTGAGCCAGCTGTGGCTCGGTAACCTGTTTCCCCAAGGAATCAAGGATATATAGAATTATATTCTTTAATTGTCTCTTACTAACATACTGGTGGAAGAACTTAGTGTTGCGGTCTCCCTCTCTAAGCCACCTGACTCTAGACTTTTGTCTGTAGAAGGACTCCTCCATGGATCGCAGATCGGCAAAAATACGTCGTTGATCCTTTTCCAACTCAACAAGGTCAATAGAGAATGGATCCTATTGCAAACCTACCTGCGTGGTCTCTAAGGTCATTCTTGCTTCCCGCGTCCTAGCAGATATATTAGAGAAAGACTCTCTATTAAGTTGTTTGAGTCGGCAATTTAGAGCCTTGAGCTTGCTCACAAGTCGATACATAGGAACTCCAACACTTGAATTGTCCTATACTTGATTGACAATTGAATTAAACTCTAGATGCTTCATCCAAAAGTCAAAGAACTTGAAAGGTTTCCTTCGTAGAATTGGGTTGAGCACCTTAACCACCATAGATGTGTAATCCAAAATTCCCAAAGCTAGGAAGGAGGCCTCCGAGAAGGAGAACTCTAGGCTCCATCTAGGGTTCACTAGGACCCCCTATCGATCTTCCTTGCCTTTCTAGTAGACCCCGAGGAAGTAGTCCAAGTAAATCTAAAGCCTACAAACCTCAGATCCTCCAGTTAGGCTTGCGTCAAGCACTGCCCAAATCATCAAAACAGGGGAACCAAGCATCAGAGCCACCAACTCGATCAAAAGGGTATTTAATAACATTAAAATTCCCCAAAACTAGCTACGCTAAGTTCTGCAGCTTCGAAGGATAAGATCCTCCCCCAAAGGTCTTCGGAGTGAAAAAGAGTGCTCGCCATAGACAGCTGAAACACAACAAACCACCCTAGAATCCAGCCATTTGAGATACCCATGAACCGCCTGCTTTGTAATTAAGAAAGCTTCAAATTTAACCCGTAAGGGATCCCATCCAATCTAAATCCTTCCCCTAAGGAAGAACTCATAGTTTGCAAGTCAGTACAAATCTCTAATCAGCCCTTCAGAAATGGAATTGAAGAGATTCTGCGGCACCTTCGTTTCCAATAACCCAACCTAGCACAATTGAATTGACAAAAGAAGGCTATGGACCCCAGCTTGCCTAATGGGGGCAACAAGGCCCCTAACATTCCAGCAACCTATATACATATGTATATACAAAAGGAAGGAGACCAAGGCTTACCTCCTTTTGGGAGGTTGTGCCGACTGGGAGGTGGAGCACCACAAGCCGAGGGAGAAGGTGGGTCTGGAGCAAGCACTAGAAGCTTGTCTTGGATGGTCACAACATTCCTACTCTTGGGAGGAACCTTCAGTAACGAGCAAGGGAACAGCAGATCATCGTCTAAGCTGCCAAGTCGGTTGGCCGACACGTCCGAATCCTCGCCTAGACTAAGCAACTCCACCGTCGAAGCCTCAGCAGGGCTAATGGACTCATCCTCAACAGGGATGGCAAGGATGGCATCATCCGCCTTAGTGAGGATCCGCAGCTTTCTCTGGACCCTGCAAGTTGAGGTCGAGGGAAAACTCTTCTTAGTTGCAACAATCTTCTATTTGATCAGGCGCCCCTCATCACTAAAACTGATCGGGATGGCTGAGCCAATAACCCTTGGAGGAGGAGATTTCTTTTTCGTTCCCTCTAACCTACTTCCACTTCGCTTCAGGCTCACGAGGGCCCTCCACCACTGCCGGAACAGGATCAGGTTGGCAGGCTGCTACAGGTAGGGTGGGATTGGTTTGAACCTACTACGACTCCACCACCGGCCTTGGGATGGTTGGAGAGTCCGCACAGCTATGCCCAAACGTGCCACACTTCAGACACTCAACTGATTTCCATTCATATTCAATAGAAATTGATCGAACCACACTATTCAAGGTTACATTCACCAAAGACACCCTTGGTTGATTAGCTTGGAGCTCAACACAAACCCTAGCGAAGGAAATCATTCACATTTGCTCCATACGTTGATCCACGTAGAGAGGCTTGCCAACGGTGCTCGTGATGGCAATAATCGCCGGTGCCAACCAAAGATCAAGAGGAAGGTTCTTCAGACAAATCCAAACCAGCACCACATTTTGCTATTCTCTCTTCAACTCTAGAAGAGGTTTCTATTGTTGCAAGATAAGTGAAACTCTTTGCAACCGTTAAGGGCCCCTCCTCCAATGTTTTCCTCCAAACTAAAGGATTGGGGATGCGGAAGAAGAAGAATCCCTTATCATTAGCAAAGACTTCCACTAGCTTCGGTTCCCAAATATGTTTGAGAGAATTCTCCATGAGTTGGAAGGGCAGCTTCCTCCTTACAAAGTACCCAATGAGGCATTCATGCCACTTGGGATCCACTGCGTCAAGCACCTCTTCGAATAGATTAACCATCGGACATTATCCTCAAACAAAGAAGGGACGTAGGTCAACTAGTATCCCTTAGCAGCGAGACGAGCAATGTTCACCCACAAGCAGATAGAAGGGGGCTTGGAGCTTCTTGGTTGCTTTTGAGAGGCCTAAGGCCGCTTAGAGGCAGACCTCGCTCTGCTACGTCCTTTAGAGTGACCATCACGGCCTGAGGCCTTAGAACGCCCATGGTTCTCCTCCGCCTCTACTGCAGGGGCCTTACCCGTGAGTAGGAAAGGCTGAGCCGCGTGCCTATGGGAAGAACGGCTAAGTCCCTTTTCAGTACCAGCATCAAGCTAGGCCTCATTACTCGGCTCACCCACCACAGCAGATGAAGAAGCCATAAATACATTGACAATAGCCCTAAAACCCCCCGAGACCCCTTCTATAGTACAAACTCAATAGAGAATGGGTCCATACCAAGACAAGGGCTAAAACAGGATGCCAATGGATGATGAGGAGCCAAACTTCACCCATGAAGCAGCTCCAGCAGCCCGCACGAATAGATCCTGAGCAAGTCACAACAGCAGCGAAATAGGGGAATGAAGGGCAGCTTCAATCTCGAGAACCGGCAAGAGGCTAATGGAGGTGAAGATGGGAACTGAGGAGTCCAACTTCCCCCACTAGGACCCTCGAAGCAGCTCCGGCAGCCCGCACGAGAAAGCCCAAGTAGACCAACAGCAAGAGCAACTCGATGAAGACTAGGGTAGCATCAATCTCTAGATTGAGAAAGAACCAGGAGAAATTGTTCGATGAGAATGAAAAGGCACGCTAGAGGAAGCAAACCTCCAAATCTTGCACCAAACGAAGGCCTACAGCAGCCGAAAAGAGCGCTAGAGCAGCCGGCGTGAACAGGGGAGATCATGCCCAATAGAGAGGAAAATGAACAGCATGACAAGAAAGGACCCAAGTCTTTTTGGGTATCAAAGAAACGTATCTCATTCTCTTGTAAGGAACCAGAAAGAAGAGCAAATGGTATCTTGGCAATGGATGCTCAAGGCACATGATTGGAAATGCTGTCAAATTTGTAAACCCGATTTAAGTTGAATATGGTAATTTCATTTTTGGAGGAAAAAAATAGAAGAAAGATTGTCGGCAAGGGCAAAATCAATTTAGGAAACATAATCATTAAAGATGTATCACTATTAAAATGACTCAAACACAATTTGATAAGTATAAATCAACTTTGTGACTAAGGCTTCTGAATAAGCTCCGAAAAGATAAGTGCAATGGAGTAGGTAAAGATAAACCTCAATATGTCATTGGGAAGAGATTTGACAATATCTATCTACTGGACCTTGATTATGATGATGCTCAATGCTTAGTCTCAATTAAAGACATACAAGAGATATGGCTTGGAAAATTAGGATATGTGAGCATGGAGCAGATTTGTAAGCTAGCAGCTAAGGATGTATTTAATAACATTTCTCTCCCTATTAACAATTTCTATTCAAATAGTTTTTTCTCTTTATACTTCTTGATGAGTTTCTAAGCAAAAGAACTTGGATGAGTTTCTAAGTAGAATAACACATTTGGTACTGCACAAAATTTTTACTCCAGATAAATAAATAAAGAATAGAAATGTGTTTGGTACAATCTTAAAAAAATTATATTCGTAATTTGTTTCATTTAATTATAAAAATGTTAGTGGAGACTTGAAAATTCATGTTTGGATAAAATTGGACTATTGTAATAATTTAATTGATCAAGATGTTCTATGATGGCTTAAGAAAATCCAACATATAGTTAGTCGAAAATGAATGGCTGGAAATGATAGCAGAGAGTCCCACTGATTTATAATTGACAATATAAGGAGATTGATAGTAAATCTTTGCACATTGCAATAAATAGGTGTATCGACTTTTTGAGTTTTTTTAGCTACAATATGAAGAGCAAATGTTGCTTGGAGTCACCAACTTTTTGCAACCTAACATTGTCTCTAAAAGCAAAACGACATTCAAAAATCCATATAGTAAAACCTTGGAAGCATATTCAATTTTAAATCCAAATTTCATCAAAACATTTTCACTTTTTTATGCTAAACTAATTCTAAACTTGAATTAACACTAAAATGTAGTAAAACTACTCAAAATCTAATTTCTAGTTTTTTCATAAAGTTCTAATTTTTTATCTCTTTCTTTTAATTTGAAAAATGGGGACTTGGATCAAGTCAAGAGACCAGACGTTGTGTCGATTGTGTAGAGACAAGCATTAGGTTATGTTAAGCATGTTTTTCTAAAATGACCATATTTCTCTTTTTGTTCCCAAGAACAAAGAAGTAAATTTTTCTACTTTTTGTTTTTGTCCCTAATATGTTCTATGGCCACTTATCTACTCCGAGAAATAGACAAATTAGTTGACTTTATCAAACGAATTTCTATTTTTTTCTATTTTAGGGAACAAATGAACAAAAAAATTGAAGAATGGAACATTACCAAACAAGGCCTAAGCATCTTGTATGAGGATTACCCACAATCAAGTATGAAAAATCTGAGTTATGTAGTGCATGCTCACTAGGCAAGCAAGTAAAGAGCATATTCAAATATATAATTGTTGTTGCTATTAATCATGCTCTATAGCTATTACACATGGACCTATTTGGACCAACAAGAAGCACGAGCCTTGGAGGAAGGAAATATTGTTTAAAGGACGTGGATGATTACCCAAGGTTCATGAAACTTGCGCAAAAGAAAATACAAAACAAAATGGGCTATAGCATTTCATCAATTGATCATGGTGAAGAGTTCGAAAGTCAAAACTTCTCAAAATTCTATTATGATTTTGAACATTATTTCTCCTCTCCCTACACTTTATAGTAAAATGGAGTTATTGAAAAGAAAAATTGTTCTCTTCAGGAAATGGCAAGAATCATGATGACAGAAAGCGATGTACCAGCTTATTTTTGGGTCGAGGCAGCTGCTACAAGCGCCCACAAAGCTTAGATTGTTAAAAGGATTGGCCAACCCCAAGCAATTCTGACATAATATCAAAGGAGACTCGTCTTAGGGATTTTAACAGCTATGTCTCGTCAAAGTTTTCTTTCCTCGTGCCATTTTATGCAAGATTCTGAGTATTCTAATCTTTCTTGATCTCTGCGCTTTACAGTCACCACTTTCTTCTGCATGGGGTCGCAATCATTTGCTTCGCTGGTGCCAAATTACTGTTAGACCAGAAGGGAACCAGCTAGGTGCTGTCATTCAGAAACAGACCTTCAGAGCTTAGTGGATCTTCTCATTGCCCTTCTTCCTTCGCCGAGAACTTGCAAAATCCTTTCCCTGGCCGTTCTTACTAATCCCTTTACCATCTTTTGAAGCTGCATCAGATTTATCATTAAAAGAAGTCATTTATTAGGGAGGGGGCGTTTCAGCGACTTCTTCAGTTTCTGTGGCATAGCTATTACTTTTCTTATTTAACAACTTCCCAGGGGGGGCTTTTATTCAGGCTCCTCTGCGCTCAGCCAATCACCAAAACACCCTTGAGATCCTTATTGGTCTTCATTGAGCTTGATCTCTTCACAGTACTCGGTAAATGTCAAATTTCACCACAAAAGTAGCAATAAAAAGGCAACCTTTGACACTTAAAATCAACCCACAGACCTCTCCCCTCATAGCTTGGTAGTGTCCCTAGTTTAAAAGAACTTCACCAGTTTTGCTGGTAGCTTGGCGAATTACCACTTCTGAGAAGTTAGAACCACCCATAAGGAAGACCGTGGATCTGGACCCCAAAAAAGCACTATGTTGAACTCATAACCGTGAGGTCGGGTGTTGTGTTCCCAGGGATGAAGTAGTAATAGATGATCACAACGAGACCAAGGTCTAGATTCAATCACCCATCAAAGGTCATATTCTGATTTAAGAGCAAACCCAAAAATGCCGGATTCATGTGTAAAACGTTAACATTCTCAAGTCTCCGTGCTTTCCTCGCAAATGTATTGAATAGCCTGAATGTTGACGTTAGGGTATCCTAAGAGCTTCCCGAAGAAAGTGAGCTTACATTCTTGCTCTTTTCTTCAGGCGGGACAATTCCATCAATGAATGTAATGGCATCATCAGACCAGAAGCGACCTAGAACGGGACAAAGCAGAGCGACCTTATCTGGGAAACCTTGGAATGCGACTGTAGATACATACATGTTGCTTGCTCCAAAATAATTTCAGACCAAGTATGGCCAGGGCGAAAATCAATCCAAGTCACGACAAGGAAAGAACCATGAGGAAGGACCAATGACATATTAAGGATTGGATGTTGAAAGCTAGCAGTAGAGTGAATTACCCATGACCTCTCGAATTTCGGAGTGACGAAGGTTATGTTCTGCGTCTACAAGTCATAATGTCCGTTAAAATCTTGTTGTATTAGTACACCAATCTCGAATATGTCCAAATTGAAAGGTAGGTAAAACAATGAGACCCAAAAACCTACTCGATGGGAATTCTGCATTGTTTCATTTGCATTAAACGGTGATGCTCAGATGTTTTCGTGGCTATCGGCCTGGTTTTTTCAGTCAAGAGGCTAATTCGGCTAATTAATCTGACAATTCATACTCAGGGAAATAGGTTTCAGGATTGTCATGTGGTGGTTCATACATAGATTTTGACGGATTAATCCTATGTCGTCAATGGGAGAAAATTATTGTCAGTTGACACGTCGTTTCATGGCAGAAGTTCAACAGAAACTTCCGTGTGAAATACGAAAGAACTTACGAATAATAATTCCAAGGAGTTTATGGCGTTGCTGATTCGGAAAGTAGTTTATTAACTTGATTCCGTCGAGGAGGGGACTGCGAAACAGATAATACGCTGCAAGAATTATTTGTAAAACAAAGACAAGATCGTCAACAGGTACCGGAAGTATGACCGAAAGAGGGGGAAAAAAAGGTACCAGAAGAAATTGTTTTTGGTCAAAATTGACTGACGTATCATTCTCTTGGGAACATCCAGTCAAAATATTGCAACAAAGAGTACGAGTAAGTTTTAATATTATGAAGCCACACACAGCATGAAACCTGAGAATTTCACATTGAATAGTCAACTCTGAAAGTACAGCCAATATGTTTTTGTCCACTTCAAAACCTGAAGAGGGAAAAATGTTTTTCAGGTACCACGGAGTTGGCTTCTTGACACCCTTAACAGACCAACACGAGCAAAGTATATGCAGCCCGTGAATTTCTCCATATCACAGATTTTCTAATCAACTTTGGAAGCTATATACTGTGAACAAATCATGACGTGAAAATCACTTCTTGTATGGACAGAAGCCTAGAAGAATGGGAGGCTAAAACATATTCTATCTGCCTTTCTTTACAAACTCACTCGAACTAATGGGCTTGCATTCGTCCATGTCAAGCTCAGTGGATTATAATCTCAAGAAGGGTTGGGCGGAGACGTTTTCCTCCGTAAATAGTTTCAAAATGGACAGAACAGACCCTTGAAGGAGATGAGGTGCCTAGGAAAACTCAGCCCCATTCTTTTCTGGAAGGAATGATCTTCTTTTCTTAATGTTAATCCAGCCTCACATGTCCATGATTGCAATTGGTTCGGGGAAGATCTCACTGGACAATCTCTTGTGTGACGATGAGAAGTCATTTCCGCCACTACTGTGAGAGCCCACTCTCCCCGATTGCTTGAACCCATTGCTATTGATTCGCGCAGGAACTGCATTGCTGTCTGATGAGCTATGTCTCAAACTTCCAAAGAAGGCGACATTCCAAGACTTTCTCGAAGAAGCAGTTCTCAGCATCGCCGAGCTGGAGCTGTCCTCTCTCACAACTTTTAGAGGGTTTTCCAATGCCTTGAGCACGTATCTCATGAGCGGTCGTTTCGAAGGCCTAGGGTTAAGGCATGACCGAGCCACAATTGCCATGGCCCACACTTCTTCTAGGAAGTCTTCATCCACAATCAGAGACGGGTCCATGATCTTTGTGACCAATTCCTTGTCATGCACGCTGATGTAAGATAGAGTGTGCTCCAACCACTCTCTTGTTGTGGCATCGTCCGATTTGCTGATGCCGAGCTTGCCCGTTACAAGTTCGAGTAAGACTTTCCCAAAACAAAACACATCATAAGCACAATTAGCCGACAAGGATCCTGCACATTAGCATAGGGCAGAAATTATATCATGATCCAAGAAACTGAACTCCACTGGCCCAGAAGTGTTCTTTTTAATTTTCTCACTCCAACATATTCGATTTACTTCAGACAACCGACAATACCTGAATAAGATTACACCTAAAATGAAAAGTTTAAGATGGCTACCTAGACAACGATATCTGTGTTACACTAACTCCCATCAGAAGATTTTCTCCAAGTAATCTATTGTCTAGGTACGCGATTCAGGCTTAACATAGAATATTAGACCACGTGATATCCATGAGAAAGGGAAGTAGACGTACCAGAAAGGGCCTGTTCAGACGTCCTGCACATTGCAAAGAGAGAATTGTCATCATAAGTATAGAAGATGGTGTGAATAATACAAACAAGTCAGGTTTGTGTAGAAAAATAATCAAACTAAGCAGAGCCAAAATTTACTATTTCAGCATGCGACTGCATAATAACGATGTATCACCAAATCTATTCTCATGGAGCAACTAAAATAACCTTCAGATTGGCTGGATTAATTTGAGTGAACAAATTTTCCACCAACATCAGTAGGGTGAGTGAATCATTTAATTGAGAATTGCCTATCAGTTGATTCTCATGTAGTAAACTATTTGTTCAACCACTATAACTATGCCATAAGGCAATTGGATTCCCGAATACCATAATTGAAGCAAAGGGAGATCAAACATATCAGCTACTGCTGGATTGTCCCACTAAAGTTCACGGGCAAAAGCAATTAACTGAGCAAGTGACCCATAACCTAACACCTATCCGATTACTACTTTCACCACGGACCTAGTAATGACAAGAAGCTCAAGCTAGCTGCCATCTCAGAAGCATCTAAGCATAAAAGATTAACTGACGCCACCTCTCAAGTCATCTTCATGTTATCATTTATCTAGAAGTTGTACAATCAAATTCCTTTTAGATACAATTTTTTCACTCTTCTATCTTTAATGAACTTTGTTCCTCTTACTGCTTTCTCAATCTTTTTGGGTCTGCATTCATTTATTTCATTGCGCAGGTTCATGATCAGGGAATTGGGAATTGATAGGCTTGAATGAAAGGATACTTACTGAGGCTTCCGGAGCAATCTTGTGATAACATTTCCATGAGAATCTTCATCTTGGGCACGAACCTCACTCAGACTTCCAACTCGCACTTCAAATTTATCATCGAGAAGTATGCTGCCCACTTGAACATCTCTTTAACAAAAGAAAAAAAAATTATTCAGTTCCACTAGTGCAATTCACACGGAATAGGCATTGGCCAATATATAATCTGAACGTAGAATTTAGATAAATGAAAGAAGAGATGAAACTTCCAAAGACACAGAAAACAAAAAGGTGCACAGTGCACAATGGTTAAGATGATCAAATTTGATCACTCTCGAGATTCTTTACCTTGTGAAAGCAACTATGATGTGGCGGTTTTATCAGCTCGTGTAGGGAAATAAAGCATGCAGTGTGGTACAGAGCATTTATTCTTCACAAATGATGCCACACCCCCTTTGACAAAGATATCTATACACTAATATAATAAGCAGCTAACAGAGAAATAAGACTTGCAAAGGGAATGAAAAACAAGCTAAGACACAGCGAGAAGTGCAATTCGCAGTACAAAGTGGCATGACAAGGAATCATCAGTCTGTGCATCCGATAAGTAGCAAAAGTAAATGGATGATGGCTGAACATGTTGATAACATGCAAGTACAAAGTGCTGAACTAGCCATCAACTTGATAACAAAATAGGAAATTATGAACAAAGCATATAGGCTAGTGCCACTAATGGTCAATAAACAACTATTTCCAATGGCAACAAAATCCAAAGGAATCTAATATTAAACATTGAATAAGTGAAAGCTGATACCTGTGCACAAGAGGAGGGTAACATTCATGATGTAGGTACGATAGAGCTTCTGCAGCTCCTATTGCAATTTTTAATCTGGTAATCCAATCAAGAGATTGCAGACTCTCGTCCTCTAAATCGGTCGCTCTGTAGAACGAACTTGCCAAGTCTCCATTAGGCATGTACTTGTAGACCAAAAGTTTCTCATGCTCATGCTCAAAGCAGTAACCTAACAGTGGTACGAATCTTGTATGTGAAATTTTCCCAAAAATCTCCAATTCCTGTGTGTATGATTCTCTGTCGAATGAATGCAGATCAACTCTTTTAATGACGACTACGGTCCCATTTTCCAAAATGCCCCGGTACAGGTCCCCAGAGTGGCCATGTTTGATAAGATTACTCTCACTAAACTCACTGGTCACATGGGCCAACTGTTCATAGGAAAAGACATCTCCAAGACCTGATAATTCAGAAGGCTCCTTAGGAACCGTTTGGCCGTCTCCATCCGGAGCAACCCCTTCATCAGCAATGCCTCTTTGATCAGGGATGCCCTTGCTGCAGCACTTTGTCAGGAGCAGCACCAGAATTACAGCCATAACTATGATTAAGGCAAGCCCACCAAACACTCCAATCAGTATGTACACCCATCTTCTGTTTTTCTTTGAAGCAGAAACTGGGAATGGCGGATCTTTTGGTCCCGAAGCTTCAAAATCATCAAACTGTAAGCCTCTCTCAGAATAGAAAAGCCTACAGTCCGCTAAACTCCTCTGATCCGGCAAAACCTGAAGGCAATTTCTATCTAGAGTAGCATTCCTCCAACTATCAATACTTACTTTGCCTTGAAAGTAATTCCATGACAAATCAGTTAAATTGAAAAAACTGATCGAAGAGTTGAGATTCCCATATAACATGTTATCTGAGAAGTTGAAAATTGCCTGAGTGGCATTGCCATTGAAACCATTGCTTGGCAACTCACCAGTGAAGTTGTTAGCGGATATGTCAATTAAGCGCAACCCAGGCAAGGACCATACTTCACCAGGAATTCTTCCGTCCAGTTTATTCTCGCTAAGAACCACAACTTCCAATTGAGCAAGACCTGACAAAAACCCTTTCGGCAGTTGACCCTCTAAACCATTACTACCAATTCTCATCCCCTTCAGACTCTTCAACCCTCCCAACTCCACAGGCAAAGCACCAGAAAAGGAGTTCTTGCTGAGATCAAGCTCTATCAACTGAGATAGATTACCTAACTCGCCCGGAATTGATGCTGTGAGACTGTTATCCGAAAGATTCAACACTTTTAGACTAGAGACAGATCCTAAACCCGCCGGTATAGTCCCTGATATAAAATTCGATGAAAGATCAAGCGTAAAAAGGTTACTCATCATTGAGAATGAAGCAGGTATTGACCCTGTCAAGAAATTCCTAGAAAGATCAAGAACCAACAACTCATTTAACTGTCCCAAACTGGAAGCAATATTGCCGGTAAGACTGTTATCAGATAGATACAGATACTTGAGCCTGCTCAAGCTCCC
This sequence comes from Eucalyptus leucophloia subsp. euroa, assembly GCA_017140325.1. NCBI lineage: Eukaryota > Viridiplantae > Streptophyta > Magnoliopsida > Myrtales > Myrtaceae > Eucalyptus > Eucalyptus leucophloia. The sequence continues at coordinate 25,182,564 of CM029473.1, read as the reverse complement.
GAGTGAACTTGGGACGGCGCCGTTCACAGCGCACGACCGGAGATCGAGCACCCGAAGACCCGGAATGCCGTATCCGAACCACTCGGGTATTGACCCGGGAAGCAAGAACCCGGAAGCGTTGAAAGTCTCCAGGAGGGTCAAATTGGCGAGAGCATCCACAGCGAAACGGGGGTTCATCCGCCCGACTCTGCTCCTCCGAAGGCCCGAAACGCTGATAGCCGTGACCTGCCCGTCCCGGCACTCTATGCCAGTCCAGTTCCGGCACGGGTCGGCCTTAATGGGCCAGTCCCAGGCCCGGAGCCCCAGAGACGACCGGAGCCGACGCAATGCCGACCGCTCGATGCTGGAGTTGAGGGTGTTCCGCTGGGCCGCCGCGCACTGGATCAAGAAAGATACCAGAGCCGCTAAAACAAGAAGTCGCTTCGTTTTCATGGCCGACGAAACTCAAAGCAGCTTCATAATCTTCTTGTGCATCTCACAGTAACAAAAATACTCCTTTCTCTTCCTTGTACCTTCTTCTTGTTGGTGTTGCAATATATGCGTGTATTTAATTAATAATGTTTCTGGGGAGAGTTTCCAATTTTGCTTTTCTTTAATTTTTTTGTCGCTGCTCTGTTAATTCTCGCCACTCCCAATCACGAGCTTTGATTCTGCATTCGATGCCGGAGTTGATGTTTCCTTGTTCTGCCTCTGCAAACGCTGACCAAACCACGCCCCGAGAATAAATGAACCTCCCCTCCTTCTACTAATAAGATAATTCACAAAATACAATCTCTCTCTCCCTCTCTCTCTCCCTCTCTCATGCACCACAGCATGTTCATATATCCTATGTCTGGGAAGCTCGTAGTTTTTCTGATCTCCTAAATTTGGGGTCAACGTGTCTTTAAGTTGAACAAGAGAGCAACGCATGGGCATGGGCATGGAGGTATCTTTCTTTCGTTTTTTTTTTTTCCTTTTTTCTCTTCTTTGGGTTGGGTTTTTGCTTATTTCGTGATGACGGAACGATGCATTAAAGAGGGGGGGAGGGAGATTTAAATGGCGGGAGTGAGAGGTGTACCTAACCGCCCGACTTCACTGCCAATAACGACGTCCCTTGTTCGGTCACCGGAGCTATTCAATGACGCCCTTCTTCCTTCTCTTCTTGGGACTGCCAACTGAGACTCACCGAGATGTTTAAGGGAGAAGAAGGGGGGGAGGAGGTGGGTTAGAGTCGGGTCGGGTTAGTGTTTTTCTTGTGGTGGCTCTAGCAATGGATGTTGAAATGGCGAAGCGGAAGTGACTTTATGAGAGAGTTTTTTTTTTTTTTTTTTTTGGGGGGGGGGGGGGGGGGGTGGCGGGGGTGTGGTTGCATTTCCGCATTTGACTTTTCTAACGATTCGGGCCACATGCACAGCCACCATTGATGATGGAGCTCTTTCTGGAGCAATGGCGGATTGGATTTTTCTTTCTGGTTTTCTTTGCCAGAAAGGCATATAACTTTTTCTATGGGGCCCCGGGGGGTTTTCATTTAAGAAATCATTGTCGAATCATAAGCATAGAAGCGCTCTATAATTTTACAAAATCCAACAACTATCGATCTCCAATCAACGGATCTTCAGAGAATGTTAAAATCTCTCGTGCATGGCTTCAATTATGAGAATATAGCATCCGAAATCTATGGATAATGTAAAGGCACAAATCAAAATTTGATTAAGTTATTCAAATATGAAACTATTTGTATGCAATGGCTATGCAAATCGAATCACTACGACACACCTAATGCATAAAAAAGACAAAAAGGTCGATTCTTTGAGTATAACTTTGAAACATAATGTGTTATCAATATTATAAAAGTAATCTAAATGATTGCGTATACATTTTTTTACACCATAGGCCTTGCTAAAATACAAAAATAAAAGATCGAATCTCGAATATAGGAATGTCAAATCAAAGCTAAAAGGCCCTAATTACCTTTAAAACATGTTATTAACCCTCAAAAATATAATAAAATTCGAGTTTATTGGGTGATATTTTATAAGTTTTCTTTCGGTGATCTAAAACTCTGCTTTAGAAAGACCAATCTTGAATCTTATAAATTTACTAAAACACAAAAAAAAAATCGTTTTTTAAAAGACTTCGAGTGAGAAGATTAATTACGTAAACGAGATGGATAGTCATGCAGAAAATGGGATCCACTGACCCATATGATTTTAGACAAAAGAATGAGAGGTGATTGGGACAGGCGCTGTCTATGAACGCGTTCTCAATGATTGGGATTAGCGAAAAAGCCCAAAGGAAAAGTCGCGAGTCTTTCTCCCTATTTAATTATTATAATTGCAATTTGGTTAGGGACACAATTTCTTAGCTTTTGAATTTTCTATTGCTTGCTTTTTCATGAGAGGGAGAGAAAAGAGAGAGAGAGAGAGAGAGACTCTGCCGTGGTTAGGCCACCGAACAGTCGAGTTCAAAATGGAGGCGCACAGGGGAAGACTTGCGCGGCTGACTTTCAGCGGTCAAAGTTCCAATGAGGTTGGTCATCCAGGCATGGTTTATACCGTTAAGCAACATCCATTATCTATGTATGTACTTTCAAATTTTCGCAGCATATTTTTTCCATCTTCAAAAGAAAAACATTATAATCAAATCTCTTTGGCCAAATTTAGTTAATGTGGCCGTCAATTGAAGCCGGCGTGTGACTTGAATTAAATATCCCATATAGTGGACATCCATTGTGATCTTTACAAACTCCATGCATAGCTTTGTATTGTGAAGTGAAATGGAATCAGATTTTTAGGCGTAATTACATAATTTTTAAGGAATTATTTGCTCCACAATATTGTTAATAATTATTAGCAAAAATCTTCTGAGATACAACAAAATTTTAAGCAAAAATACCATATAGTAATTTTGGTATTCCTCTAGGAACTCTCAAAGGGAAACAATTGAGAACAATTGCTGTATTTTTTTAGAAAGAAAATCGATAAGACTTCATAATAGTGAAATGAGACAAAGAAACAATGAATTTATTTCAGTCTTTAGAATAAAAGCAATCCTTCAAGAAAAGTTGCAAAGTAAATGGATACTTTCTCAAAAAACATGTTGAAAATTTGGATTAAGAAAATTATAATAATTATATAATATTTTGAGAATTCCAAATTTTTATAACTTCTAAAAATTACTGATTGAACAAATACAACCTTTCAGAAGTTAAAATGTTATACCCGAACAAATACAACATTCTAATGGTTGTAAGAGCATTTAATAACCGTTAGGCAAAAATAATCAAATTCGGAATTAATTAATAATAATAAAATCACCATAACTCTATTGTGAACAATCATACTGTTTCAATAGGACACGAAGGTTATTTTCTATATAAATCCAAATTTATATAATAAATGAAGATTAGTGCCAATTACCATCTGTGAGTGCATAATTGCGTATCAACACCTATGTAACATCAATACTAACATGCAGCACGTGACACGACACAACACAAATATATCGACACGTTGTTTCTCAAAATATAGAAAATTTTGACATGTTGGGACACGTTATATATTAAATGTATATTTTTATATATACATAATAAATTATCATTTTTATGATTATTTAATTAAATTAATTTGATTCAAATTCACAAAGAAATTAATAATAAAAAAAATTACAATAAATTTACACTAAAAACATTAATCCACTATTTGGATACCCAAAAAGGGGTCTATACTTAGAACTAGGAAATTTAGGTCAGTTGTAGTAAATATGCTATCACACAATAGGCAAACCTTGTGTTTAAGCCCTTTAGGGACTACCTTTTAGCTGCATACTATCTAGAGATTTAGTTTGGAGTATATAAACACTTAATGATGCCAAGATGATGACATTTCTAATTAGCTAAGCTGAATTTCTATGAAATAAATTTAACTTCATTCTAATAATCCATAAAACTTCTGGACTTATATATCAAAGTATGTCGGAAGAAAAGAGGATAAGAACAAATTTTGTGGGATGAATTGTGTGTCAAGGGAAGTGAGAGTCAAAAGAGAAGATAAAAATATATTTTTTCTTTCCCCTTTTATTATTTTCTATTTTATTTACATATTTACATTTTGACTCCTCATTTATTGAAAATTTGTCGAAATTCTAGACTCGAGTGTCGAAAGAGTTGATTTTCTGATATCTATTGACCGAGTATCGAAGAGTGTGGAAGAGTGTCGGAGCATGTTGGACGTGTGTCAAAGTATCTAAGACGACACAAAGACTCCTGAAGAGTGTCGGTACTTCTTAAATCGACACACGGGTATTATGGGGTCAAGTGCACTTAACTCATCGTCTTCAATTGTAGCATTAGAAGACTACTGCACTTAAATATTGGTCCATATACTCCCAACTTTCCTATATGAGATATGACACTTTTGTTTGTCTTACAAATGAACTTCCAACAATCCCCCACTTTGTTTGTAAAATATAATTAGAAATTAGATGAGACCGATAATAATAAAATGAGACAAAAAAAAAAAGAATTTATTTCGATCTTTAGAATAGAGGCAACTCTTGGGAAAGGCCAAAGTGAATAGATACTTTCTCAAAAGACATGTTGAAATTTGGGATTAAAAAAATAATAATAAGAGTATACATTTTTAGAATTCCAAATCTTTATAGCTTCTGAAAATTATTGATTGAACATACACAACTTTTTAGAAGTTAGGAAATTATATCTGAAGAAACATAACCTTCTAAAGGCTGTAAGAGCTCCTAATAATCGTTAGGCAAAATAATAAAATTTGGAATTAAATGATAAAAAAAAAAACCATAACTCTATCACTAACAATTACATTGTTTCAATAGGACATAAATGTTATTTTAAAAATATAAATCCAAATTTTAATAAATAAATAATAGACGAGTATTAAAACCAATTATGATCATCTAAAGTGTTAATTGCACCAAATCATACAATTATTCATACACCCACACGTAGGCATTACAAGATAAAGCCCACCTAGCCCATTGTTTTCAATTTTAATATTAGAAAACTCCCACACTTATATATTGCCCAAACACTTCCAACTTTCTTACGTGGACAATGCAATTTTGTTTGTTTTACAAACATTCAACACTTTATTCCTCATATTATTTATAATGTATTTCAGTGTTCTTCCACCTGTTCATTGTCCCAACACGTGTCCACATATGAATACTTTATTGACATCACATT